>PDNC01000033.1:0-208629 GCA_002572885.1 Blastomyces parvus
AACGCCAAGCTGGCCAAGCCCAGGGAGGCCAGCGACCGAACGGTGGAAATAACCGTGGGAACAATGGCGGTAACAACGGCGGGAACAACGGCGGTAACAACGGCGGGAACAACGGCGGGAACAACGGAGGGAACAACGGAGGGAACAACGGAGGGAACAACGGAGGGAACAACGGAGGGAACAACGGAGGGAACAACGGAGGGAACAATGGAGGGAACAATGGAGGGAACAATGGAGGGAACAATGGAGGGAATGATGGAGGGAACAATAATGAGCTCCTGCTGAACCCAGACAACGTTCAGGATGCCAGCAAGGACGATGGAACCGCCCAAGCAGAAGCAGGACAAGCTGCTTCCCTCACGTAAGCCTCGCACCCATTATTTCACAATATAGATATATGCTAATGGTCTACAAAAGCGACGACGCCAACTTTATCAATTTCTGCACTGGGAAGACATTGACCAATGGCCTTCAACAGGATGGCGGATCTTGCAATGGTATTGGTAAGTTTGTTTTATGCCGCTGATTACGTCTATTGCCCGATGCGCTGGTGCCTAATCAAAACTGTATACAGTTATGGGTGATATCCCTTCTCGTAACAATATGATTTCCTGTATTATTTTGAGCCCATCACCCGGTGAAGACCTCGAACCAAACGAGAGCTTCAACGTCGATATTCAAGTTGACAACCTCGTGGCTGGCTCGTTCACCAATCCCGACGTCACTTACTATTCGGCTCCTCAGCAACTCGTGGGTGGGAAGGTCCAGGGTCACAGTCACGTCACTATTCAAAGCCTCGGAAATAATATCAACACTCAGAACCCCCCGGACCCCGACAATTTCGTCTTCTTCAAAGGGATTAATGATCCCGGTAACGGACAAGGTGGACTCAGAGCTGAGGTTGATGGCGGCCTGCCACCTGGTGTGTACCGTGTCTGTACTATCAATTCAGCCAGTAACCATCAGCCCGTAGTCATGCCGGTGAGTCCCTTGGCAATCCCAGTATTTCTGAAAGACACCGCAACTGACTCACTGTTCGTTAGGTTGCTCAACGCGGCGCCCAAGATGACTGCATCCGTTTTACTGTTGGCCAAGGTAACAACAACGGCAACAACAACAATAACAACAATAACAACAACAACGGCCAGAACAACGGCCAGAACAACGGCCAGAACAATCAAGGTCAAGGTGGTGGGCGTGGAGGCGGCCAGAATGGCGGACGCAACGGCCGGGGCAATGACGGAGCAGGTTTCCGAAACCGATTCCGTTTTGGCCGTACTAGGGAACGCTTGCCTTTCAGCAAGAGAACATTCATCGCCTGAACGGGCGCATCTTCAGATTCCACCTGTGGTTTACGTGCTGAGAGTTAGAGCTATCTCTTACTTCAGTCCCTATCATCCGGCTCCCTATACGCCATGACAATAGAGGAGCCAACAATGCCCCGTATACCTCGATGGTTGACGTATATTGCGGCATTTCCTATCCCCTAGCATTTTTTATTATACTCTGTACCTATCAGTTTTGCTTTCTTTTGTACTTTTGTTGCGTTTCTTGCTCAATTTTGTCATTTCCACCATGCTATGTAGAAAAAGATAAAGCACCCACTCTTGCTCTCCTCGGTCTGGGGATATGTTTGAGCTACCGAGGGATGTTCCGTGGCCTACCTGTGGATGGTTGTGTCTAATTGAATTCTCTGTGATGTCGTAAGTCGCCAGAGAATTGAGTTTTTATTTGCTATTAGATTGTGAAGTAGTTGGCTTTGATACATGATGTGCACATAAAACATACCCTTCTAAACTGGCCGCCTCACCTGCGCGCTTCGAATTCAAAATCCAAATTCTATGAATATCCTCCCCTCCGCGGAAGTAGTTATCCAGTTATCTCCGACAATAGATGCATAATAATTGACAAATTCGCCGTAGCTAT
The DNA here is from genome assembly GCA_002572885.1 of Blastomyces parvus. Taxonomy (NCBI): domain Eukaryota; kingdom Fungi; phylum Ascomycota; class Eurotiomycetes; order Onygenales; family Ajellomycetaceae; genus Blastomyces; species Blastomyces parvus. The sequence continues at coordinate 1,927 of PDNC01000033.1, forward strand.
CAAAATTAGTAGCAAGTTTAACTGTCTCGCTCCCCCGATGATCTGGCACAAGAAATGTCTCAGCGAGTTTCTGATAATGCCAAGACATTCAGGGGCAGCCAGATCACGTGCCTTTGAAAGCCCTTATCGATAACAAAACTTCCGCATTCCAGCTTGAGCGCTATGAACCACGACGTTCTTCAATTTATATTCATCAGGTTCTGACGTTGCTTACCGTCTGTTCAATCCCTCCCGCTGTAGAAAGAAGGGGCGCATGACGGAAAAAATCCTTCCATAATTTTATTCCCCCAATTGCCGCTAGGTCACTGCTTTGATTGATAACCAGCCATCGTCCTAACTTACCTAACTCCTCGCATTGCCCATTGCCCGCCAGCGGCGAGGCCGCAGCCCTGATTGAGCCCGCAGAATTGTCAAAACCATACTCAAATCAATACAATATGACATCCTCCTCTGTCTTGTTCGTCCTTCCAGGCGACCCAATTTCCTACCCACCTCAGCAGCCAAACCAGCCAGCCACAACAGCGAAGCTCTCCTCAGGCCTCCGCGTCCTCGAAACTCCTGCCAACAAATCCAACACCACCTTAATAACAGCAACCCAAGCAGGCCTCCTAACCACCAATCCCAAACGCAACGCATTAACCCTCCACACCTTCCCCCAACGCCGCTACATCCCCTCCCCCAACGACCTCCTAATCGCCCAAATCCACCACTCCAGCGTCGATTTCTTCCACTGCATCATAACCCCGCACACCCCACATGCAGTGCTGGGCCAACTAGCTTTCGAAGGCGCGACGCGCAAAACCCGCCCGCTCCTCAAGCACGGCGACCTCGTCTATGCGCGTGTTTTATCTACGGGCGTCGGCAACACGGGCGGGGAGGTAGAGCTTACGTGTGTGAACCCGGCGACTGGAAAGGCGGAACCTGGTGGACTGGGGCCGTTGGTGGGCGGGATGCTGTTTGATATATCTACGGGATTTGCGGAGAGGTTGATGATGAGGGGCGGAAGTGAGGGGGGTAGTGGAGTTGTGGTGTTAGAGGAGCTTGGGTCCAAGTTGGAGAGTCAGGGGGGGTTTGAGGTTGCTGTTGGGAGGAATGGGAAGGTTTGGGTAGATTGTTCGGCTGCAAGGAAGGGGGCTAGTGGGGACGCGGATTCGGCGAAAGCGGTTAAGATTACGGTTGCGGTGGGGAGATGCTTGAGGGAGACGGATGAGAAGGGATTGGGGACCGCGGAGCAAAGGAAATTAGTTGGGAGTGTGTTGAGGGAGGCTGGATTGGCAAATTAGGTTATGAGAAGTTTATCGTTTTTATCTAATGACCTATCCCCTATGTATATTGGTGGCATGTTTGTTTTGGGTTGTGGGGTTTATATCGGAGTTGCTTTTTCGTGTCGCATAAATATTTACATTAGAATTTTAAGAATTGATCTATCATCCCTGAAAGCCTTAGGGAGTTAATACGGATCATCATATAGTACTCGTTGCTCCCGTCATAATCACTGTATCAGCAGTAGTATAATCCTATGGCCATAGGGTTGTATGGAAATACCAACCTCTAGCTCATCAGGTAGATATATACATAATCTTCGAGGGACCGGAATCGAAACGCACATCACGGTAAGAAACGAGCAACATTATCTCGCCTTTGGCCCAAACATGGCCACAGTTGCTTGCTCGGAGGAAGCATAATTCAATCGCTGTTTTACCAATTCACGGGCTGGGAACAGAGTTAGTATATTTAAACGTCAACTTTCCGAACGATATCCAAAAGACATACTTGGGGTATTCTTGCCCTTCTCCTCTTCCTGTTTAAGCTTGAATGTAATCCAAATCCGCGCACACCAAGCCGACACCAGGGCATCCATCATCATATCATCCAGCGGCGTAGCAGAGACAATCTGCAATCGCGGCCGCCGTGCTCGATGACGCTCAGCCTGAGGGTCGTCAGGATCAGTAGCCAACGTCTCAATCGCAACGGTAGCCCCGCACCCATCCTGCCACTCCAGCACTTCCTGTCGCTCTGGATTCCGCGTCGGCTTCACGCGAAATACCATTGACTCCGTGTTCCTATAAACATGCCATAGCACCCATCCCGTCTTCAGCAGCTGTCGGGTGGATTTCAACAACAGGACTCCAGGCAGGGTGCTGCGGCGTTGGCCGACAATTTCGACTGGGCCATTTAATACCGGCCGATTGAATTTGTAGATGATCTTGTCCCGCGGGTTTAGATTGGCGCTAAGGGCGCCGCTGCTGGTGCGGCGGGGCACCAGGCGGGACACATCTATTGTGCTGTGACCCAGGTCGAGGTGTTGTGAGACTGCATAGAGGGACGTGGCGGGGGGTGTGGTTGGGTAAATCAATGTGCCATCTAGAGTTATATCGGAGAGGTCTGGGGGAGGAGGTTGTGCGGTGATATTCGTCGCCGGAGTTGACTGAGGTTGAGGTTCAGGGTGGGCGTGAGGCAATGGCGCCCCCTCTGGGATGGGTTGCTCCCGGTGGTGGGATTCTATTTCTTCATAGGCCGGCGGTGGGTCGGACGCATTGTGCCTCGTGTTATTCATCGGTGCTTATTTATGTGGTGTATTTATTAATTCATTGATTTTATTTATTTCCTGCAGAAACATGGTTGGCATTTACGGGGTGAAGGGTTTCTATTTACTATTTATTTACTTGGAGTACAGCCTTGTTTATGACGGAGGAAGCTTGTTCCCGCCACTGTGGGGAGAATCAACAATTAGCACTGGAAACTACGAGTTAGGCGCATCTGGAATAAGCCGGTCCAACACGGGGGCCACTAGACGCCCCAGGTGTGTATCTACGGTATTTTCACTGTTTTTAGAAGAATAAATTCTATTACTGCAATGTGTATGTATAGCTTGTTAACTCGGCTTCCTGGAGCTCGGAAACTGAAAATATAAAACTGGTGTATACTAACACGCGCGGACAACTCGTAATACTGAGATGGTTGGTGTCCATGTGCAGTAACGTGCTGAAACCGATTCCCAGATCAGCTATGTATGAGTTGGTCCACGACTGTGAATATATAGTCCCTTGGTCAATGCTAGGGTTCTAAGCGTCCTCCATATCATTGAAGGGTGTGTAAATGTTTATCTGGCTATTTGTGCATAGCAGACTATCCAAAAAAAAATTAGACTTCGGATATATGTGTTCCTGGCAGAAGGTAGAGTATCTATAACGGGGAATGGCAGTGCAGCGGGCGTTGTGCGTTCTGGTAATCCATAGACTCGCCAATCTGTCTATAATCGGAAAGATTCCTAGAATAGCACGCTCAATTGATTTTCAAAAGCGCGCCGTAGCGATACCGTGCGGCTGAATATTTTCGGCGCGCTAGTTTGCGCAATATGTCCCTTGTCCCCGATGATTTTGAACAGGAGATGACGAAAGAGTTCAATGTCTGCCATTATCGAAGGTCTGCGGTCCGTCCGGTACTGTATTGGGAACTCATCGCGCGCATCCATATCTCTAGCCTGGGCATGGTCGTAATACGGGGGTTGAAATTGGTATTCCAAATTGTACTGTTCGCTAGGGCATGCAAAGTATTCTCGGCACACCCTCATTTCAACGTGACCGCAATCTCTACCACATTCACCCAGCGAGTGCGAGACTCTAGCAGTTCCCCATTTGCATCGACTGCCTCGCTCCTCTGCCTCTTACGCTTCTTCGCTGCGGGTTTCGATTTTTGAAGTGGGCCAGCAGTGTGGTTAGCACCAAGCTCAGGCGGAGCTTCTTTAAGTGCGTCCGGAACAGCTTTATTTTCATTTTCCTTTTTCTCCTCCTGTTTCCGCTTAAGTTTTTCGTCCTCCACAATATCATCCACCACCATCACTGCTCCAGTGCTCACTCTGATCGCGTACTCCTCTTTTTCCGCAAACCATTTCCCAACGCTCATCGCCTTTTCAATGGCTCGGCCTGTTGCTTTGATGAAAACCTCCTCCTTTTTAAGCTCCTCGGTACTCTCCGTAAGCTGGGAGAGCTTCTGCTTTTCGCTAATTTTCTCGCTGAGATCGATCTTGGATGTTGCGCGTCGTTCCGCTTGTCTGAGCAGTTTCTGCACGCGTTTCGCGGCGCTCATAAACGGTGTATTTGTTGAAACATAAACCACTTTGGGCACTTTCGCGCCGGCATAAGGTGAGGCGGCTGGTGGATGTGGGATTGGCCGTTTTTGAATACGTGCATCTACAGAGCTCAAGATTGTGGATTAGCACCAGATTCGGCGGCATTGCAATGCAAATTTCGATGACGTACAACTGGGGACCTTTTGCATCTTCTTATTTTTCTTCTCGAACTTCAGTTCGGGGTGAGGATTTGGCTTCGCCATAGCTGCAAGCAGATATTAAGCAAGGTGTTACCAGACAGACATAGCACTGTCTAACGGTCCATGTATGAAGTTCTGATGTTGAACTTCCAAAGCCGTTATTCCAGTGGTGTGTTTGCATTGTTTGCCTGGCTTATCGATAGAGTTTCCAAATGCGGCAACTTTTACCGGCCCCCTTCGCCTAAAGATTTTTTGCTAAAATTTGTTGGATCCTGGAGCTTTTTTTTGCGATAAGTCTCCCAGGCTGACAACGAGGAAATCAAACACAGATCGCAGAGAACAAGCCTCTATAGCTCTCCGGTTCTCCGCTAGTCCGTCTGTGAATACTGACTGTATTTCCCTTAACACCGCCATGAGTGAACAAACCAACGGGGTTACCCCCGAGACCACGGAGAGATGCGCCATCGGATTATCGTTTGGCAACACCAACAGCTCGATTGCGTATACATCACCAGTGAGTGGCATGCTCTTGGAATATGGTGTCTTAAAATAGAGCACTTGCTAACACCTCTTGTTTTTTTTTTTTTTTGCTACAAAGGAAGGAAAAGCAGAAGTCATAGCTAATGAGGACGGAGGTATGTTTGGACTGCCACACCCATCAGGGACATCTTTGATACTCATGGACTATGCACAGACCGCCATATTCCGTCGATCATTTCATACGTTGATGGTGAAGAATACGATGGGAACCAAGCAAAGTCACAGCTTGTCCGAAATGCATCGAACACTGTTGCTTATTTCAGAGATTTCCTGGGAAAAGAGTAAATACTTGCCCCTCACCGATATCGATCTAGTGCATTTATACCCATTGGATTCTCAACTAATTTCGCCAATTAATAGCTTTAAATCGATAGACCCCACCCCTTGCCATGCGTCTGCCCATCCCCAATTGCATGATTCCACCGTGGCTTTCAAAATCCGCGACACTACGAACGAAGAGCCTAGCACATTGACCGTCTCAGAAATAGCAACCCGCCACCTGCGTTGTCTCCGACGGTCTGCGTCGGAATTCCTAGGAAAGGATGTGAATGCCGCCGTTTTCACTGTACCAACAAACTTCTCGGATGCTCAGCGCACCGCCCTCTCCGCAGCAGCCAAAGATGCTGGCATTGAAGTTCTGCAGTTCATCCCTGACCCAGTTGCTTCTCTACTAGCGTACGATGCTCGCCCTGAGGCCGTAGTGAAGGACAAGTTAGTTGTGGTGGCCGATCTAGGTGGCACGAGGTCGGACGTCGCGGTGATTGCGTCGCGGGGCGGCATGTACACCATTCTAGCCACTGCCCATGATTATGAGCTGGGAGGTGCCCAATTGGACCAAATATTGATTGATCATTTCGCCAAGGAATTCATAAAGAAGCATAAAATAGACCCCAGGGAAGATGCTAGGAGTTTGGCTAAGCTGAAATTAGAAGCGGAATTAACTAAGAAGGCCTTGAGCTTGGGTACCAATGCCACTCTCAGCATCGAAAGCCTTTCCAATGGAATAGACTTCAGCTCTACTGTCAACAGAACAAGATATGAGCTTCTGTCTGGGAAAATTTTCGCAAGCTTTGCCAAGCTGATTGAAGAGTCCGTGAAAAAGGCCGATCTTGACATCCTGGATATCGATGAGGTTAGATACTCCATTGGAAAACATCCATTTATCTCCGAAGGATTTTTTCGTTCGCTAACTCCCAGTGACACACAGGTTATCCTCTCTGGTGGAACATCCCACACCCCAAAGATTGCACGACTTGTCCAATCTATTTTCCCCGCCACAACAACAGTCCTTGCCCCATCCACATCGCCCATCGCCCTCAACCCATCCGACTTGCCCGCACGAGGCGCGGCTATCCAAGCCTCCCTAATCGAGGAGTTTGAAAAGGACGACATCGAGCAATCGACTCACCCTATGGTCACCGTCGCCCCGCACCTCCAAAAAGCCATCGGCATCCAGCTCATCTCCGCCACTGATGACGCACACGCCATCTTCAAACCTCTCCTCAGCGCTGAAACCGCGCTTCCCGCCCGGCGCATTGCTCAATACGCAGTCCCCAAAGCCGGCGGCGACATCCTCGTCCGTGTCTGCGAAGGTATCCGTGAGATCAAAGTTACGAAACCGGAACCCAAGCCGAAGCAACCTGCCGAGGACGGCGGCGACGATGATTCAGACTTTGACTCCGACGATGATGACGAGGAGGAAGTGCGAGAAGTGGAATGGAAGGTATCGAAACCTATTGCGGAATTTGCCATTAAGGGCGTCAAGGCCAACGGGAAGGTTGAGGTTATGGTGGCCGTGAGTGAGCAGCTGGCTGTCCAAATAACCGCCCGGGAAGTTGGTGGAAAGGGTGGTGTCCGGGGTATGGTGGATGCTCCAAAGGCAGCGGAGAATGGAAGTGCTTAAAAAGCTATTTTGTGCTTTCAGTTAGTTTTACCTTTTTTTCATCCGATATGCACAAATTCCTTCCTTGTCCTTCACTCCTTCCTACATCCCGAACTTGCCCTACTTTCCTTTTGGTAAATAAAAAAAATTAGATCAATAGATAATGTATGTGTTTAGGTTTTGCCTTGGGTTACAAAGCTTTTTCTCCTTTTTCACTTTTTTTCAAAATTCTTTTAACAGGATGAAGTTCAAAAATACATACATTAAATATTATTCTCGGTATTAGGATTGCAGAATCACAGTAAAAGAATGGCAAATCAACAGAACAAACCTCCCTCCTTCCCTCCGTCGTTTACCCGAAATATCCATACCACCCGCCAGCCCATCGGACTCCAGCCCAAGAAAAATTAGAAGGCTATAAAAAGCCCTTTTAAATCCACATGTCCAAAGTAGAGACAGCACTAATGGGGCATAAACGCGAAAACACCGCACGCCTAATTTGCGATTGAGATTGGATTGTGTACGTGTGATGTGCTTTTTGAAACGCTATGTTTCCAATTGATCCTTGTGATTTTCCCCCTCGAGGCAAACATGAAAAGTGGCGGTCGAATACCTTAAAGGAGGTGAGAGGGCAAGATGAAGACCCATCCTTCACGGGGAAATAAAAATATACTAAGCAATACCCGGGTAAGCATGCGATTAAAATAGTAAGCGAGGGTTGGGTGAATCATTTGCTAAACCAATAATTTCGACACGAAATGTTTTCTTCTTTTCCCACTTCATCGTCATCCGCAGCATAATTGATTTGATCGAGTCCCCCCTCCCTGGCGCCTGAGGAGTGCATATTTGTCGTATATATCTTGTCAGTGACCCCTAGCCGTCTCACGCATACTCCTTGTCCAACCCTTGGTCCCCGGAAGTTCGCTTGGCACGGCGAGACTTGAAAAATCCTTTCTGCTGTCGTCCAGTCGTAGCTCCACTAGCAGTGGCTTCGGTTCGCCGCCCCGATCTCCCGGCCCCAGATACACAATATAGAACGCTGGCCATGAAGAGGAGTACTAGTGCGGTCCACATCCATCCAAAGGCCTTCGGCCCGACTTTTGCTGGCTGGCCGTTTGACGAGAAGTTATTGCGACCTTTTACATATCCAGCGCTGATGTTATACACAAGTCAATATCCATGTGCTTTCTGTTGGGGGGCTTAGATGTGTGAGGTTAATGTCGAGGAAGAGCATCTTACGTCATTAGAGTAGTGGTAAGGATCTGGAAAATTAGACCGATTGTTGCGAATAAGGCAGAGATCCAGCCCCCAACGCGTGTGCAAAGAGCCAAAAACCCAGTGACCAGGGACAAAAAGACCCAGAAAAGGGCGATCAGCATGAACGCAAACATGAACCGCGTGATATAGAAATATCGGCTCGTCCTATTATTGGTTAGCTACAGTGTTGATATACACATACGTGTGCGACCTCTTCCTATCCGTGTGGTTTTATACACCATACGCCAAAAATATGGGCATACGGAAGAGCATATGGGAGAGATTGGGAAGGGGTCGACGGAAAAGGGTTGCAGTACCCGATGAACTGAGGAGGCACGCCCTCAGTGGTCCCAAAATTCCGATCCGATGGCGGGTCAAGAGGAAAGGCGGCTGAAGTGCGAGGGCAGTCATTCTTCCCGTCGACGACACCGCATATATTCCAGAAGGTCCATCTCGACACCGAGGGTGCTCCTGGGATCGCCGAAGTATCCGCTTCAAGGAACCATGTGCGATCTAGAGGGTTTGTATTTTTTGCTCCGCCTATTAGCGTGAGCATCATGAGGAGAAACGCTCCGGCTGTAAACAAAAGCCCCAACAGGGCGGAAATCGACCCTTTCAACCCAATGTTAGTTAATGCTGCTTCATCCTGTGAGATTTCGATATTCTGGGATATAGTGGGAACGCACTGCCAGCTCCCATAGTTTCGAAATGTCTGTTGTTTCAAGGGACAACAAACAAACGGAAGTGAGTCAGTTTCAATTGATCCAAAAATTGGTCGTGTTGCCTTCCTTGAACGGAAATGTATCACTACTGGTAGCTAGTGTAAGATGAAAAGGATGTAGAGAAGGGGAGCAAGGGGGAGAGAGCTAAGACAATGACAATGCTAAAATGCCTGTGCGGTTGAGATTCAGAAAAGTGATCAGCGGCAAAAGCATGGTAGAGTGAAGGAAGGGAGGGAGTTGAACGGGGACCGCGGGGCTTGCCTTGCAATAGTGTTTGTTTATTCCATGATATGGGGATGTATGACATAATCGATCCCAGGTCGATCTCTTGCCTTTTGGAAGCAGCGGGCGATCCACCCACATTTGACCTAGCTGAATACGGCTAGCCTGAAAACCTTATTCCAACCCACCTTGAACCGCATTAGGAAAGGTTCGGCCAGGCGGCTCTGGGGTCACGCCGCCAGACGGAGCGTCGACTGATATTTGCCGCCAGCTGCAACCCTGCGCTCTCGTTCATGTTTGTTGCATGACGTCGAGCTGTCGTCAATTTGCCTCTGGAGGAAGCCGCCACACGGTTTGTTATTCTATCGCGGTTACTGGTATCTGTTGTCCGTTGGACTCCGGCTGATCACCTTTGTTTGTAGGTAGTTCCCAGGCGAATTTAATATTATACGCTGTGATCTCTGAATCTATAAGGATAGCACAGCCTGTTAGAGGGCATTTCTCTGATCTATCCGTTTATTTTAACTCGATTTCTTCTTCCATTCTGGGCGCTCAAATATGGCTACCTGGGCTTATCCGCAACTTCCACCTGATCAACTCAAAAAGGAGGAGGATGCTTCATTGGTAAACTCAAAATTATCCAAACAAATCCAACCATCCCCTTCGCTACAAATGCTAATACTCATGCTGCTAGTAGGCCCGAGAGTTGAAATGGCTTCTGGGCTCCCTGCAAGAATCCTTGGCGTCTCTGCGGGAAGGTCTTCAGGAGTGTGCTGCACTTTTAGCGCCTTCAAAACCAGGCTCCACGCTAGTTCTCTCTTCACTACGGTCCGAGAATGTGAAGGGATTTGTAACGAGGGTTGGGACCAATATTGTAAAAGGGGTGAGTTTTGTTTATTTATCCATCGTGGTCTTTTAACAAACGTTGGTCATTCGAGGATACATTTGGATATTCCATATGTTCCATCGGTAACTTAAAGGGGTTCCAAAAAAGAAAAAAGGGGCACTTACTAACCTCTGCTAACGTATGTTAATCCAGGACATCCAACTACGTTTACAATCATTAACCCCTCCCAAGGGCTCTAATTCCACGAGATTAACGATTTCTAATGAGTCTACTGGGCCGGAGATAGCCCTTCGTCAACTCGTGTTTGCGCGGCGCCTAATTAACGAGAGCCTTGATGTAATAGACGTCAGCACATGGACTGGCGATCCTATGAATGCGAGCTTCATAGCAGGCCAGCTACGGTTGCTATATGATAATCTCAGCGAAGCTCGGTTAACATTGAAAGGAGAAGGCGAAGAATCGAAAAAGCCATGGTACGAAGATAGTGTGGACGAGAATGTGCGTTCGAACCGCTCCCTGTTAATATATACATGTGTTTCCCTCTATGACCACTTCATTAACAGAACAAAAAAAGTCATTTGACCCGCCACTCCCGCCATATATGTCCTTTCATCTTTCCATCTCTGAAGCTGCTTTGGTTCTAAATCTACGAACTCTCGAGCCCGCGTCGCCTGATAACACGCCTACAACATCTTTTGCACCTGAAATATCACTCAGCGGCTTCTCATTGCGAGACCGTCTCTTTGGACCACGACACCCCGTCCATGACGAGTCTGGAGACGTATTCAATTGGAAAGGGGAAGAGGTTAAAGTGAAAGAGAAGGCTAGAGTTGAGAGTCAGGACCCGAGCCTGCTGTCGGCCATGGCGAAGCTGACGGCTCTCGAACATGAAGTTTCGAGGTGGAAATCAGCTTTAGCAGGTGTCATGGAGGAAGACGACACGGATAATGAATGATTGGCTTGTGTTCCCAGCCGTTGCTTGGATTTTGATTGTCCATATCGGCATGGAGCTGAATGATGGTGCATGCGCAACTGGTCTACTCAGGATATATAGTTCTGGGATCAACCAATCATGTTCGTGGTTTAAAAAGTGACAAACAGATTAGATAATTATCACGTGATTAATTTATGATCGAGGACCAAAAATTTCTTAGACCAGCTCGAGCAGTTCAATCAGATCTTTGCGACGTACTGGTTCAGTTATCATTCTTTCCGTGCGTTCTTTCATTTCGTTTTTCATAGCTGAGACCGTTGCTGCACCAGCTGAGCTATGCTCTCCAAACGATCTTCGAACGTTTGCACAGCATGCTCTCAAGCCTGGGTCCAGCGCTTCTCATCCCCGCAAGCTCTCCGAGCGTATCAAGCTAAGAAACGTTTCACATCGCAAATTCGCCGGCCGAATTCCCATCATTTCTATTCCAGTCGATCGCTAGCTTCTATCGCTTCACGGCCATCACACCCAACACCAGCCCATAATGAAAGTAAAGTCATTCAACAACGGTTTACCTCCACCGCCTCCGCTCCCGATTCTGTCGGCGACGAGGACGCTACAAACTCAAGGAAGGAGGCTCTATTCGCCGTAGTCGAAAATATATACCAAGCGGAAGATGATATTGTACAAAGTTTACAAGAACTGGAGCTCGTCGATGCGTTTCCCCACCTTATTTACTCCGAAAACCTCGATTTAGTTGATACCATTACATCGATTGTCGGTCATCGAAGTCAGGCAGATTTAACGGACAAGGTCATGAGGGTACGGCAACAGTTTCGTGATTCTCTACCGGAAGATATGTTGAGCGAGGAAGAAATGCGATTATATAAAACTTTATATGGGGAACCGCTACCTATGGAAGAGCCTGCAGCTGTTGAGGATGAGCCGGAGCCAGACCAGCTCTTTAGAGGTGACGGTGAAGGAGGCTGGGTTGAGATCGAGCATCTTGACGTAAATACAGCCGTGGAGAAGGCAACGGAGCCTAATCTTGCAATCACCCGAGAGTTTGAATATGACGCTGAAGTCGAGGTGGATTATAGCGAAATGTCCTTGGAAGACCGAGCAAACTCGATAGCAAGAGTGCTAGGGGGGGAAGTTGTACCCTCTACTGATTTAGAAGAGGTTTCCGGAGGAGTTTCCGAAGTTGACCCTGATGACATTGGCCCACGAACGCATCCTCTAACCACTGAGGGGAAGTTCACCACTGGGTCCAAAACGCTTTGGATGCCCTACGACAGCATGACCAAACCAGTATCCCGTATGCTTTCAAATTACTCCAACAAACACCTCGCAGAAACTGCACACAAACTGTTTGGTGGGCCAAATTTGCCCCACTCCACGTCTACGCCTCCGAAGAACATCCCTCCAACCCCTATCCAACTTGATGCAGGACAACATATAATGTCAGATATAGAAAGCCATGCTTTTCTTGCTGTCCTCTACCCTGGCATATACGCTTCCGTACTGCCTATTCTTGTCGAAGTTCGCAAACGGCTAGGGTCCAAATGGCTTCGTGATTTGATTGCTAAAGAAGGTGGCCCGAAAATTCTTGATGTTGGTGGTGGTGGTGCAGGAATTCTAGCTTGGAGGGAAGTGCTAAAGGCCGAATGGTCCTTAATGTCTCCCGACAGACCACCGCACAGTCCTATCCCCTTCGGGAGATCAACAGTTCTAACAGGATCCGCCGCGTTACGGCATAGAGCGAGCCAACTGTTGGAAAATACCACATTCCTTCCCCGCTTGCCGGACTATGTGCACGTGCGCGACCAGCCGACAACAGCTGACGAACGCCCCCCTCCACAGCGCAAACAGTTCGACGTTATCATTGCGCCACATACGATATGGCCAATACGGGAGGATTATCACAGGAAAGAGCACGTGGAGAATTTATGGTCCCTCCTCAATCCGGATGGAGGTGTTCTCATCCTGCTTGAAAAGGGTCATCAGAGAGGATTCGAGGCCATTGCAGGTGCCCGCGAAATGATTCTTGAGAGATTGATTGCATCCCCTGGATCGACAGAGTATGAAAACCCAACACAATCTCCAGACTCTGAGCGGTTCGTTCAGAAGGGCAAAGGGATGATCATAGCGCCTTGCACGACCCATGCCAAATGCCCCATGTATACAAATCCAGGGAAATCAATCGCGCGCAAAGACTTCTGCCATTTCGTACAACGTTATATCCGACCTCCATACCTACAGCGGATCAGAGGCGCTAAGGACAGGAATCATGAAGACGCAAAATTCAGCTATGTCGCTGTCCAGCGTGGTGTGGATATGAGAGAAACCCATGGCATCGTTCAGGGGCAACAGGCAACCGATGCAGCATTTGCCGGATTCGAAGACGTCCCATTTGACAACGGCAATGCCGAAAATAACGCCGCAGGAGAGGCAACCCCATTCCATCCCCTCTCCCTCCCACGACTCATCCTCCCACCGTTGAAACGCCAAGGCCATTCAACACTCGACCTCTGCACTCCCGCAGGCAAAATTGAGCGATGGACGGTCCCCCGCTCATTTAGCAAACAGGCGTACCGCGATGCCCGTAAGTCCGCCTGGGGCGACCTGTGGGCGTTGGGAGCCAAGTCGCGGTCACTACGTAACATCAAGCTTGGATTCGTAGATGATCGGGGCAGTGATCGGAAGTTTGAGAGACGTGTGCGCAAGCAGTCGTTGGCTGACGATATGGAGGAGGAGGAACATCAACTGGGTACTTCGGGTGCTGCTGGGGAGGGGATGGAGTGGGGAGATGAGGAGGAGGATCGAGGGATGAATGAGCTCCGGGAGGCGATGAGTCGATTGGATCCCTATGGGAGTAGGCAGCGGATTAGTAGGAAGCCGGAGAAAAAGAAGAAGGTTCCTGCTTGGGTGAAGAAGATGGAGGTGCGGAAAGAGAGGAGGGCGAAGCAGGCGAATGACTCCGAAGGCTTTGGTGATGTGTAATTGTACATTTTGAAAGAGAGTGTGGCATGGATCGGTATGGAACCTACTACTGAAAGGACGGCGTTTGGTGTATATATATTTCCTTCTACGGATCTGCGATGGAGGAAAATCGGGCGACTTCTGGACCTTGTTTAAAATGTTTGGTTGAGGCATTTTATATCACATATGTACTGTATAATAGATTGTGTATAATAGTTTTCTCCCTTCTTAGATGAGAGACATGATATTCTTAGGTTGTGGTTATGGGGTGGAATCTTCCCCCAGTTGAAAAGTCTCGTACGAAAACATGAACAGGTACAGCACAAATACAATGCCATATCATACCCTCACGTTGCAGCGAGATATTCGTAGAGAGCTCAGATAAGTCAATGCTCCTAGACTCCCGACTAGATTCTCAGTCTCATCATCCGCAACGACACTATGCCTCCTAACCTATAAAGTTCGGTGCAACCTCCACGCTCCTCTCCCTTTTTAAGGGCCACCGCAACCCGGATTCCACGGCGAAGGAACACAAGCCATATTCCCAATAAATTGGTACGTGAAAGTCAATACCGAATTTCGGTAGTCACAGAGTCGAAGGTCAACCTATGAAACCAATATTTTTCTGACTTCGACCTTTATGATTCGGAAAAATTCTAGCCCGGCAAAACAGTGCTCCTCTGTCATAACAATTCACATAGTTATGAAAGCACGTTCTCATGGATACCCCATTTCCATCACCAGTCTTCCATCCATCCCGATATTGCGGTTCTTGCGTAAACCTGTGCAGCATTGGCTGCTGGTTAGACCCTTCGCATAAGTAATGCAACGCGCAACCTGAATTCCACGTGCACAGTAATTCGATCTTCTTCTTCATAAATGTACAGTGTCGACATCACATGATCCGTCCGTGTAGTTGGCATTCCCAGCTGAGGCATAAAAATCGTAATACCGTATATAGTAGGGCGCATCTCCTTTGATACATAGTACCCAGTGAGTGCATACGGAAGAACAGTCTCACTGAGCCGCCATACTCTGCCTCAATTGCCTCTCCCTCTGCTTCGACTGCAACTCCAACCTCTCAACCGTATACTTCAAGCGCTCCTTTTTCTGCACTAATTTATGCAACTCCGCAGCTCGTCCCGCCGCGGCCGTCTCCGCCGCACTCTTCCCTCTTGACGGCGGCCTTCGTGTCTGATGAGAGTTATTACTTCGTCGGGAAGCATTGGGGCCATTGCTGTCGCCGCCATCGCCATCATCATCATAGGATAATCTGCCTTGCTGCAACTCGTATTTTGCTTTGAGGGATTGTTCCCGCCGGGCTAGCTTGTCGATGTGGTTGGAGGCGAGGGACAAAAGGTGCGCGATGCTTGGGTTGATTTCATCATGGATGGCCTTTTGGGCTTCGCGGACTGTAGGTTCAGGGAGCAGTTCAAAGTGCTGAATATTATATCTTTATTAGCTTGTTTTTGGAACATTAATTACCACCCGGGGCAACATTGGGGAGATCCTACCCGTGTAGTCTGCAGCACTTTGCGGAGGCGGGGGAAGTCGTTGACCCCTTCATCGAGAATATTGATAGAGGATTCTAGTAATTGGAGCGAGGCTTGCAGTGAAGATACAGAAGAGGAAAGTGAGGTTGCCATCTCTGTATTTATTATTATCCTCGCGAAATTTCGTCAATATATTGAAGCCGGTGTTGTAAATATCTCCAACTCAACGTCTCGATTGTTTACTTTGACCCCAAGCATGTATATCACGTGACCTTTCGCTCTCCCGTTCCGACTTCGATCATTCAAAACCTTCGACACCCGGACAATCAACTCGAGCATTACCGCATCTCACCCCTCGATCTAACCCACCAATTGGCACACATCAAGCCTTCTCCTCCACTCACACAATCTTCGACATGTCTCTCCTAGGACGGAAATACCCGGCGCCAGTCGGTATGTGGAATACTCTATCCGCGAACGGCCGCATTACCCTTCAACACGATGCATACTGACCACAAATTTCTCTACTATATAGCCCGGCCAATGCTGCCCTTCTTCGCTGCCGGTATGCCGCATTAAATCCCTCGTTGGACGCACTCCATAGCGCCGGTCCCTCTAAAAACTCCCCCGATGAAGGGAAGAATGATGGGAAATTCAACTACTAACCAGAATTCATGGTCCCAGGTCTCATCGTCCTCTACGGCGTCAACGGATTCGCGAACGTTTTGATGAACAGTAAGTGACCACCTCGTCGCTGTGTATCGCCGTTCAGCCTTTTGTCTCCAGATAAAGCAAGCGTTATGCAATTTCATTGGAACGGGTTTTGAATGACCATGTATACTGAGCATCTGTCCTACCTCTACAGCCCCCGAGTTCAAGAACGACCCCCGCAACCCTAACGCGAAGCCTGTCAAGCCTGAGGAGAGCCACTAAGTACATGCGAAGGATCCTTTTTTATGGTTTTTGGGAAGGGAGGAACCTGTTGACGGTGGGAGATTTAAGACACCCAGGCTGGGATGAATGCCCTGTACATGTACATTGAATAGAGACGGATTGAACATCCAAGAAATTCCATTTTACTTACCGCTTAATCTTGCGCCGCCTCTAGACACTTCTTGCGGATATATTTGTTTGCGAATTGTAGCCCAATTGATAGTCCCCTCGTGTATCGTCATGCAGGCTGTATTTGCAGCCGTGGAAAGACACATTCCGTCCCACCACATCAACAATTCTAAGTAATAGAAATGCCAGACATTGTAGGATTCAACAACTACTATATTACATCTGTCCATAATCAATAGCTCCCAGCTTCTATCGTGCAAGATTGCAGCGCACAAATTCCTCCGTCGCTGGTGCTGGAACCTGCCCGCCTGCGCTAAACCCGATTTGGCCGACCCTCCAGATTTCGCCGAAAGAACGACCAAAAGCTCCAAAGAACAATCCAAGAGAATATCCAATCCAACTCCGTCCTCAGCTTTCATTCTTCCCCGCTCTCAATCCAAGAAGATCGCAATCATGTCCCAGTTTCGCGCCAAACGGCTAGACATCGCCGGCTTCATCAACCCGCGCGTCGTCCGGGATCACACGAAGCGACAGGTCTTCAAGCAATTCGAGCCCGAAAGGTAATTGCAATGCCTGACAGCCGCATGATCTACGGCTATATCTTCATTTTCCGCCCTCATATATATATAGCATCAAAAGGCTATATAAAGTCCATGAAACCTACTGACCTCTGCCTACTCCAACACTTCTAGACAAGCTCTCCGCTACCTCGTCCGCAACACCGCTCTCCCCATGCGAGTCCGCGCCCAAGCCCAGCTCAAGCTCTCCCAAATGCACTGCTACACCAATCCCACACAAATTAAGAACAGATGTACGGCCGGAGGCATAGCCAGGGGTGTTTTCAGAGATTTCAGGCTGGGACGGGTACGTTTTCCCCTTCGCCCAATCTATCTATTGTTGGGCTTGTTGTTTCTTCTGCCACATGCTAACGGATGATTCTGGTTTCCTTGTACAGTTCCAATTCCGTATGCAGGCTCTTGCTGGAAAGCTTCCGGGTGTCAGGAAGGCGAGCTGGTAATACATCAGCGCGTATATGTGGAATATTGGCCTGTTTGTTAGGCTCTGCATTTATCTTTTGGAGCTCTCTGGCGTTTTTTTCTTTTCGTTTTGGGATGGGGCATATGAAATAGATAAATATGTAAACTATGTACAGTACATTGAATTTCAAAATAAAATAGATAAATATAAAACCCCAAAGTATCAAACATCTACTTCTCAATTTTATAGTAGTGCTTTAAAAAAAAAAATTGGTTGCATGGACAAAGCATCTCGGCCCATCGTCGTCTCTCATGTCATCCATCGTCGATTCTTCAAATCTCCAACGTCAGAAATCGAACCACAGCATTGCTATGTTCAAGCATGCAATGTGATATATATCTGTGTCTTTTATGTCTGTTTCCTTTTTGCGTCTCTCCACTCTCTTGAATGCATACATCTGAAACAGAGTGGCAGGCTGCAGCCATTTTTTATTTTAATCTCGTGTTTCCGCTGCTCTGTTGGCACCTTGACTTGCGCCTTCATTCACGGTTGATGTTCACCAACATAGAAGCATTCATGCGGTAGTTTTGTTTGCGTTCTTTTAAATATCTGTTTCTTTTATAGAGAATATAAACATACATCTCTCTCTTTATTCCTCTATCTCTTCAATGCTAACCACATTTCTCTCCGTCTTTTCTTTTCTTTCCTCCCACCTACTACACCCCATATCCCGCATCACCAGACGAAGCATCATGTTTGTCTTCCGGGCAGAGGCCTTGCCCAAGGATCCTGTCTTTCCTGCTGATCTAAAGCAGCTCGGGTATGCTCCAGACAAAACCTGTTCATGGTTTGGTTCTTGTTTCGTTTCCACATACATAGAGAGAATCCCTCGAGCTAATCGTATCCTAAACAGCTACTTCATCAATGACCAGGACCAGATCAAAAAGATCTCAAACCCCGAAGAGGACTTTGTTTTCAAAATCAATACCAATGACCGCTACAATGAGATGCAGAAGGAAGCTATGAATAGTATATATATCTCACCCTATTTCTGCATCTTCTTTGCTTCTATCACAATCCCGTGGCGCATCGCATATCCCTCCACGCACACGCAAGGGAAAGACTACATCTGCTACACTATATACAA
Source organism: Blastomyces parvus (assembly GCA_002572885.1). Taxonomy (NCBI): domain Eukaryota; kingdom Fungi; phylum Ascomycota; class Eurotiomycetes; order Onygenales; family Ajellomycetaceae; genus Blastomyces; species Blastomyces parvus. Next base: position 20,262 of record PDNC01000033.1, read on the forward strand.
AGGCTGACTCCATGAAACCATCTATTTACTTGGTTTGAAAAAAATATTAGCATGCATCCGACAAATCGTCACCTCCCGTCTCCTCAATCTGGGCCTCCAGACCCTCCGTCTCCCAATTGGCGCAGCAGCAAACGCCCAACATGTCCCCATCCTGACATCCCCAGCTTTTCAATCCCAGTCCCGGCTCATCGTCGTCTTTGGCGAGCCAACCCAAGACCTGGGCATCTGGGCCTATCGCGTCATCAGCAAGGAGGGTATCAATATCGGTTCCGCTGTGGACTTTGCAACCGCAGTCGTAGGCGATAGCAGTAGCCTCAGGGGCTCTAAGCATCAAACCACTAACACGAACGTCTCTCATGAAACTCAAAACCAGCATCAGAAACAGACCCAGAATAACAGGTCCAATTCCCGCACGGGAACGGGCCTTATTCTAACAAACCCAGGGCAACTAGTTTGGCATTGCGGCGCTCAACAGGCCATATCGCTGCCGATGTGGCATGCGCTTCCTCGACGCATCGCCGTCGAGCCGCCCATGCGGATGAGGTTCCGGAATAAAATCCCCGGCAACGAAACATGGCAGGATCACATTACTTATGTCTTTGAGGAGGTGCTGGGGAAACTTGCGGCGCCCGACGTGAAGATTGACATCATCGGGTTGGCAGAGGGGGGGTTAGGTGCTGTGAGATATTTGGCTGAACATTGTACGTTTAATTCTCTAACACGCATGTATATATGTATATATATATATATACATGATCCCCCAAACCAGACCTCCCCCTCAATCAAACCCAACAAAACCACCCTACTAACAACAAAAAACAGGGCCAGCCTGGCAACCCCGCATCTCCTCCATCTGCCTCACCAACCCCCTCCACGACACAAACCACCTACACCCGCCCGCTTTCGCCACCTTCATGTCCACGCGTAGCCGTGCCTACTTACTCTCCGAGAAACCCCTCAACACGCCCGTCGCGGGCCGCTACGAGTTTGGCTGTAACTGCTATTCGTCCGGGGAGGCGCTGGATGTCGAGTCCATTATGCCCAGGGCCTGCGGGAGCATGCTGGAGTGGCTGGATGCTATGTTTGAGAATAGCGCACTGGAGGAGGTTGAGGTTATCGTTGGGGAGGATGGGGTGGGAGAAGAGGTAGATGTGGTGGCTTGAAGGGGATGGGTAATAATGGGATTTTCCTACTAATAATTCTTTGAGGGGTTCAGGGGTGGTGGTATTTTGTTGTTTTCTTTTTTTTTACACTTTTCTCCCCCCTTTTTCTTTTATACTGGAAACGTCGAATACCCCCTCTATCGTTTTTCCGCGTTGTTATTAGCCCGGGCGCGTTGCATGGATTGATGGGATGTTTTAGGCAAAGGCATAACTAGAAAGCAGTGAGTCTGGTGCGGTGAAAGCGATTGCTTGCTCTATCTACAGTACAACTCTATTTAATTTATTTGAATTCAAACACACCAGGTTTTTAATTACCACCGCTGTCCCATTCCGTTAAGTTGATAGATAAGGAATTATGTATTTGAAAGTGTCCGTCCTTGAATATAACAACAAGCACTGCCAGGGGTGGACGAATTAAATACGAAGGCTCGTCGAACCTGATAAGAAAATCCAGGATAATCAAAAGATAGCAATAGCACGAAATAGAATGATAAAACAAATCTACAACTCTACCATGAAGCTAGCCAGTATGTACCGTACCAAAAGTACATACATGCATAATATGTCCATATATACATATACTGGATTCTGGGGTATTTTCTCGGCACCTCAGCAACCAGCCAGCACCCAACGCTATGCAGAATAAAAAAGGGGGACCATCTATGAAAAACCCTCCCCACCACTCCTCCCTAGTCATGCATCCATTCACACACATTTTATTCATATAACCTTACCTCTCCCCCTCTGCAGATCCCTTCCCAGACCCAAAACCAGGCACACACCCCCAACAACAAACCTCCCTCAAAAACGGAAGCGGCTTCAACGCCCTCCCCTTCGCAACCCGCATCATCTCCTCCCTAAGCGTCCGCGACACCCCATAATCACCATAATCGCCATCCTCAACGCCACTCCCACCCTGGCGCGGAGCACCCATCCCATGCGACTCACAATCCCACCACTCGATCCACTGCGCCCGTGTAATCACGAATGGCCGCGCACAAACTGAACACTCCTTGCCGCCCGCATCGCGGACCTTCTCAGCGTGTTTTAGAAGTTCGAGGACAATGGGGGGTCCGGCGAAGGTGTCTGGTTCGATGAGGTGGGAGATTTGGGGCCCGCGGTTGTAGGCGCGTAGGGCAAGGTCGCGGAGGCTGGGGGAGAACAAAAATGATGACGATGGAGATGGAGATGATGTTGACGTTGATGATGTGGGAGAAAAGGGGGAAGAGGAGGGGGGGATGGTAGTCATAGAATTGGTGATTGGCTCGGGTGCGTCAACTGGGCGGCCCTCCGCGTCGAAAAATTGAACGATCCCCTTTGCAATAAGGATGGGGATTGGGACTGCGCCTGCGGATGCTGGTCGTTTTTCCGTTGATGATGGTGCAGGCACGTCTGTGGCTTTATCACCTTCTTCCTTCTTTGCTTTGTCCCCTCTTTGAGTGAACACGCCATCCGAAGCGACATCACAATGCCATTCTGCCACATTGGAGTTGTCGGGCATGACGAACGGGTTAGGATGTACGGCAAGCTGTCTCATATGCGTGTCACTTTTCTGCAATAGCTGCAGCACCTCAAATGGGAGATAAGAAAGCTGATTCCCTCCCACGTTCAGTTCACGCAGCTTTGTCAGCTTGCCAATGGAGCCTGGGATCTGCTCGAGCTCGTTGTGGCGTACGCTTAGGACGCTGAGATTGGAGAGCTCGAAGACTTCGGCGGGTAGAGTTTTCAGCCGGTTGTTTGTCATGAAGAGGCAGAGGAAGGGCTCGAAGGAGCTGTAGAACTGTTCGCAGTTGGGGGGAGACAACGAAGGGATTTTATCCATTTCAGCAATGATGGGGTATTTTGTGAATTGGGCGATGGGCCGGAGAAGGCCAGAAGGGATGGTCTGTAGGTTGAGATTTCTAAACCCATGTTAGCAGCTGACTATATTCCTTTCGTTTTAAGGAGGTAAGAAACGAAACAAGATGAGAACGGGGAGCGCAAAAAAGGCGTTGCCATACGAAATATCAATAAACTCAAGCCCCTTCTCAAGACATTCCGAAATAACTTTCCGCGCCTGGCGATGTTGATCCGGCTCATCCACCACCATCACGTTCGTAGTATTCGCACGATCAACAGCTTGGCGGCTTCGCGCAAATATGGGACCGCGTAGGAGAGTAGCTTGCTCGTCTCTAGTTTCGAAATATCCATTCCGACCATCAGTAGCAGTAGCAGTACCAGCACCCGCGCCCGCACCCGCAACCCCCGTAGCATAATTCGGGCCAGGAACAACATGCCCATTATAATCATCCCCTTCCAGCTCGCCGTTATTCGACAGCGTCGACTCAACAGAATCATCGCTACCAAGCCACACCCCACTATCCAAATTGCGCTTCTCCTTAAACTCCGTCCTCCGCTTCTTGTCCGCCGTCGCATGTCTGTCGCCATCCTCCCCCTCCTCCTCCTTCCTCCTCATCTTCCTCATCTTTATCTTCCCCGCTTCCTCCTCCCCCCACCATGTACCCCGATATTGGCGCTTCCTTGTTGTCCGCGCCTGCGCTCGATTGGCGCTGCTGCCAGGACGCGTCGGCGCGTTCCACCCCTCCTCATCCTGCTGCTGCTGTTGGTGGAATTGGTCTGAGGTATTATGATAATTCTCAAGTGCGGAAGATTGGAAATCATCACTGGAAAACAGCGGAGGATCGCTGGAGGGGAGGTTGCAGTCGAATGTGAAGTAATTGCTGCGGTGGTGCGGGGGGTATCTGGACAACGCAGGTTGTTGTCTGCGGGCGCGACGCGGTGGTGGGAGCGGGATGTCGGAGTCCATTTTTGTTTGTTTGTTTTGTTTCAATCTATATATGTATTTATATATATATATATATTCGGATATGTAGTTATTCACGGCATGTTTGAATTATGGGTCTCCTTCGATATCGAACCCCAATTGCACGCTGTTGGCTAGGGTAGATGTAGATAGTATGTAGCCGCAAGGATGCAGTCGCGTGGGAGAAACAAGGATGTTGGGCGCCGCGCGTGGGATCGCTGCTGAGTAAGCCATGTCATCGCTGGGGCAAGCGTCGGTGTCGGTATCAGAATCAGAATCAGAACAGTCAATAGAATAAATAAACGAAAAAAATAACACAGATTTCTGTGAGAGACCTTTTTCACGAATTCAATTCCCCAGCCTTGTTTGTTAAAGGTATTATATAAAATATAAGTTTGGTATTGAACATCTAGAACCACCCTTAACACCACCAACCATCTCCAGCGATACAACCAGAGAAACACATTCAACAGCGAACTCATTTATATATTGGTCATTCAGATAAGTCTACAGAGGATACAATCTATCCTCTCCCGCTTGTTTGGAGGGTGTTGATGCCCAAATCATTGAACAACGGTGTCGAGGCCATAGGCCATAAAATGAGAAAAAGAGGTCAAGAAGACAAGTCAAACTTGCGACCGCCATAGCCCGCTGAAGAAATGTTACTGTCCCATACTCCATACTAGACTTGTTATTTCATTTTATTTTTTTATTTTTTTATTTATTTGTGTCTGTATCTTTCACTCTCACTCTCGCCTCGCAGGACTCCATGCCACACTTCAAACCGAAAATTGAGATGAAAGGTGTGGGGTATAAAAAAGTAAATAACCGCAAGCACAAGAGCAGGGAGCAAGGGAGGCTGAGAGAAGAGGAAATGAAAAGAGATGAAAAAAATAATCAATTAAAAGAAACCCTAGTTTGTGTTTTTCTTTCTTTTTCTTTCTTTCTTTTTTTTTTTTTGGTTAAAAAAAAAGGTTGCCAGTGTCCACGAGCCCTACGCCACGTGTATATCATGCAGATATGTAGGAAGTGCGAATGCACTCTGACAAAGGAGGAAGTTAGAATAGAATTGCAATAGAAGAATTGTTTTTGTTTTGCCAAGCAAGTTTATCGTCAAAAGACTTAATAAATAAAAAAATAGAATGTAAAATAAATAATCGTCTTTTCCAACCCTGAAACCGGCAGAGGTTTTTAGGTGGTTTTTGGTTTTTGGTTTAGTCTTCCCCCCCGTTTATCCGTTTATGAAGTGCGGGGGGGAGGAAGAGAAGAAAGAAGTGTGTCTGTCCATCATCATCCATAAAATAAAAGTGTGTAAGGTGTAAAAAATAAAAAATAATTTCGGTCCGCAAGGACATAGAACGGGTAATATATCGTTGGGAATAAAGTGTTTAAGTAAGTTAAGAAGTAAAGTGGTTTAGAAGAAGAAGAAGGAAGGGGGATTTGGTTTGGTTTGGTTTGGTTTGTTGCCGTGGATAGATAAACGTGAGAAGTAAATAAAGGCGGCTAGGTCTTTGAGGAAGCAAATAAAAAAGGGGGGTTGAGGGGTGGGTATGGCAATGGGGAAGAGAAATGAATGGGAAATGGGTAGGACACAGGAGAGATGGAGCAGGTTGTTTGATCGCAAAGAGGGATGAATGTGCTGGGTGCGGCAGCTATTAAGATGCATTGCGTTGGTTCGTTCGTGTGTAGAGGATTGAACGATGACTGAGTGTATGGTGGTGGGTTTGGGTTTGGTCTGAGGACGTCTGTCTGTTTTGTCGGTCCGTCGCATTCGAATTTGGATGGATTTCGATCCCGAGTATGCCATGGTATAGAGGGAGGCCCAAGGAAGTTCAAGGGCGCATACTTGGGGAATCAAAAGAAAAATAAAAATAAATAAAAATAAAAATATATATTTGGCAAAGAGCGCAGGACGAAATGTGAAGATACATAAGTATATGGATTTTTTGGCTTGTTGGGGGGCCCTCCCCTTCACATATACAGTTCCTGACAAACAATATAGTAGGTAAGGGTTGGAGAAGAATAAAAAGGGGGCGGGTATCTTTCGAAGAGAAAAAGAAAATGTTAAAAAAAAATAAGCATCCATATTCGTATACAAGAGAAGAAGAAAACAGCAGTTCCACCAAAAAAAAACCCCCTCAAGCTTCAATCAATCAAATAAGTCAGTCAATCCATCAATCGTGTTTGTCGCATCCTTTGTTTGTCTGGGAAGAGCCCCATCGCACTCCACTCCATCTCCCGCCTTGACGTCTTGCACTCCCCACGTCCACACCCAGTTTCCCGAGCCAGGCTTTTCTTCACTTCTTTCATTTTCTTCCCCTTCAAAGGATCTACAGAGCAGCGCCCAGGACCATGGCGAGACCTCCGGCCATCAGCATCGGCAGCGCGGTGGGCGCGGCGACAACGGCATTGTTTGGCGTCGAGGATGCGGCGGGTTCTGAGGTGGGGGTGGCTGCGGAGGGTGTAGGTGTGATGGTCGTGTCTGAGGTGGCGGAAGTGCCGACGGAGCGGATGATGGTGACCGTTACGGTGTTGGTGGTCGTGGTGGTTCTTGTGGAGGTGACCATGTCATCTTGGGCGGCGACGAGCTGGGTCGCGAGCAGCAGGAGGAGAGCGGAGAAGAAGGTGAGGATATTCATTTTGGCTTTCTTGTAGCGGTTTGCGACTGTGGAGTATGGAGGTAGGTAGGGTATATGCGACGGGAGGTCTTGTTTGTTGTCTTATGCAACTATATATATCGATGCTGGCAATGCGCCCTGCGACGATAATAATATTGGGTTGGGTGGTTTATGGCAGACGGGAGGCGGCTAAGAGAGTAATAATAATAATAGCTTTTGCGAGCGCACAGGAGACTGGCGTTTCAACCGGGTTGAATTGTTTCGGCTTTTGCGAAATGACTGTCTGGGGTGATCTAGTTGGGCGCGAAAGGAGGCAGCGGGCAAGATGACCAGGAGAGAGTCAGCAACACTGGGACCGGGGGCGGTTGGTTGGTGAAAAAGAGCGTAGTAGAGCACTGCTCAAGCAAGACGTTTGTTAAGGAGCGTGGGTGGCTTTGGAAAAGAGGCCGAAGAGAGCGAAAAGAACGGTATATGCGAGCGGGCGAGACGAGAGAGAGAGAGAGCGCGAGAAGGGGAGGAAAAGGGAGGAAAAGGGACAAGGCGTGTATCTTAAAGGAACCCTGGGCCAGCGCCGTCTGGGCGTGAGCAAGCCACCACAACACTAACACTGTCTAACAGCATTAAAAGTTAACCACAATTTAACTCTCTTCTCCGCCTGGCCCAGCGCTAACAGAGCCCGCATCCTCTGCAACCCAATGGCAAGGACCCGCGAATTATGATTATTATTTCCTCCAAGTTGCCTGAATTATTGGTGCCGCATCCGGATTTCTTTAACTTGCGCCAGGTACCAAAGTTTAATAAGGCTGGGTTGGTGGGTTAGGTTAGGAATAACCAAGTTACCAGGGCACACAAAACCCTTTTTGTGATTGATTAATCCAGACTAGGTTTTCTTGTTTATATTTCTTATTTCTTGCTTACCACGCCCTCCCTCTCTCTCTGTGTGAGTGTGTGTGCCCTGATTGTTGGATAGAAGCCCTGCGCATGCACCCCCTATTGGATGCCGTCCTTCTCAGCATCAGGAAGAACCCGTTGGCTCTTGTTGGGTCCACGTTGGCACACGACAGCGCAGATATACTCCGAAATCCGTCTTCGGGTTGGGCTTCTCTTGCGCTGACATTTGGCGCCCCATTTTAATTTCTCATTGCTGCCAGTCCCGGTCCGTGATAGTCTCCAGACCAACCTTGGAATATCCCCATCCTAGTCCCGATCTCATCTCGTACCGCCAAAATCCGCGCTCCACTTCTCCTCGGCGCCAACGACAAGTTAACAACTGACAGCTGGACCGGGTCAGCCTGGTCAGCCAGTTCAGAGTTTGCGCTCTGTGTAATCTCACTAGAACCTCGGCCCTTGCGCCCGCCGTTGTATTTTATCCCAGGCTAAGGATGGATATTACAGGACGCTTGAAACCGAGATGGGGAGAACCAGGAGAGTCAGAGCTTTGCGCTCAGCAGTCAGTGGGCTGGTATTTTATCTTCATGCGAGTGCTGGGCCGTCGCCCTGACGCCTTTTTTCGTGGTGTCGTACGGACGCCTTCGTACATGTACATGGACAATACCTCCATGGAGATATGCCGCATCAGAGTATTGTGGTTGTTGTTGCTGCTGTTGTCAAATGCGCAGAATGAGAAACAACAAACCTATTATCCCTCACAAAGAAACCAGGAAGAACCCACAGAACTTTTTATCTTCAAAGTTAACCTTGCTAACATTGTAACTATGCTCCTGTTTGCTGGCCCTCATTCATCTCTTGATACTCTGTACTCAGTATTTCAGGACACATTCCAAGTAACACGAGGTCACCAACAAATAATCATAACCCCAATCGTTCAACACGAGACGAAAAGAAAAAATTACATGCCCATTTAAACCCCTGACCGCTAACCGTTCCCTCCCGAACAGACTAGCACAGACATCGTACGCTCATACTGCCTTGGCCTCGCGCCTGGTTGGCTCGTGCCTGGAATTACATCCAAGGTTCCTCGAATGAAGCCCGCGCTAAAGTCGCAGCAGGCTTTGATTCGCCTGGAGAGGTCGAATGGGGCAAATGAGCACTGTCAAGACGCAAAAGAGGATATTGATCATCATTATCCTGTCCACTTTGAGCGAGGGGAAGAATCCTTGGGATGTCGTTCACATGCTGCTGTCCAATTGGAGTGGCGAGATGCGAAGGTTTCTTTTTGATGGTCGTTTTTGAGAGGGTCTGGCGATGATCGGATAGAGCTTTGGGACTGGGAGGAAGAGCATTCCACTCAGTGCTTGCTGATCTTTGGTGGGATTTTTGTGCAAACGGATGAATGGTTCTGTAAGTTGTGACAGCAGATTCTGGGGAGACAAGCTTTCTTCTGTTTCAGAAGGCCCTCACTGTTTGAGACAGTTTGAAGAGCATCCATCTTGGTAACTTTTAAAAAGATAAATATAGCCAAAGTATATAAACAACGCAAAAACCCCTTGCTGGGCTCAGTTTCATCCTCCCACTCCTCTTTATTTTTCGCTTTTATTTTTTATTTTTGGCTTGGACAGTATGTCTTCTTGAACGAGTGAGCTCATGCCTATTTTTATCACACCGTTTTCTCATTGAGTCATTGTCTGCCTTCCAAAATGCCTCATCCTGCAAGGCCCATATTATAATTATTATTATTATTCACTCGACGATGATCTGCCCCGGCTCGCAAAAGGACGAGAGAGACTCCAACGGTGGTTAAAAATAGCATATACGGAGCTTGATCTACCGACAGGCTACGAGGCGGAGCTGGGTTCGAGCGTGGAGGTGGCTCATTGTCGGATGTTTGATGGGTTTTTCTTCGGATATTCTTTGTCTCTTCTCTAAAACGACGGCTTTCAAAACCAGTTTTCTCCCAGCTTCTAACTCAGACTGGAGCGCTTCTTGGTACTACTGTACGGGCTGTACCTCCCTCCCTCCTGCACCCATGGCGTCAAGAGGGTATGTATCACGCCAGCCGGCTTGTGTAGCAATGGTATACACGGGAAATGACAGCTAGGCCGGAGGTGTCTGGGTGCCCGCCTGGGATATGGATATTATTGAAGAAAAAAAGATATATATTATTGCCTGCTGGTGTCTGATCAACCGCGGCTACTATACTTCTTGTCATTTTGATGATGATGGTTATCATGACATCGATTGAAACTGCTGAAACACCAGTCCCTGCGGAGTGTGTTGCAGGGGAGAACAAAAATGGCTCCGAATGAAACTACATATGATCAAGATCAGTTCTTCACTCTTTCAACCTTGAAACCTTTCAACCTCAGCAACCATGATAGGGAGGAGAGGGCCCGGGATGGTCCAGGTATATGTATGAGGCCGCCCCTAGCATGGATTGTCCCATTGTGAAAAACGAATGCAGGGACCCCTTCCGCGATTGATTCCGCGGTTAATAGTGATAAGCATTCATTGTGGTTTGGGAGGAGGGAGGAATTTCAACGGTTTGGCTGGAGCGGAAAACAGTCAATTCTTTATTTAACCTCTCCTCTCCCCTCTCTCTTCGCAGGGCCTGAGGCTTTTCATGAGATAGCTAGACCTGGGCAGAGAAGAGTAATCTTGTATTCCGCAGCGTCTCGGGTCTCGCATCTCGCGTATTGTACAGTACGGTATCAAATGTCACCGATGACTTTCTTTCCGCTTCCGAGCGAGAACGAAAAAAGTTCATCCGTTGTCATTATTATTATTTACTGTCGATCTTCTCGGACACAAAGGCGCGGAGGGAAAAAAATAAATCAAAAAGATTTAAAAAAAAAAAATGGAAAACTTATTCATTATTCGGCCGGAATAATCGGGCCACAACCTTCCAAGGTATCAGCAACTGACGATCGTCCCTCAGCGTGCTCAGTGATCACCGATCAGCAGCGAAAGGACATGCATGGAACAGTCTAGACGGGCATGCACCGCTGCTTTGGAAGGGAGCAAAGCAATCCCCGTCTGCTCCTGGTGTCTCTGCTTTGTTTGAATAATGAAGATTGACATCCATGCTGAGAGAGAGAGAGAGAAAGTGTCGCGCAAATCCATACCTACGTAGGAGCATCTGTGATTTCTTGAAAAAAAAAAGAAAAAAAAAAGCTGTGCAATTTCCACTCCTCGGAAAACTCGCGAGGCTGAAAAGATTATTTTTTTTGAGCCGCAGCAGATCGCCATTATTGGCTGATCCTCGCGTGTTTTTCGTTTTCTTCGTAAATTGCGAGCTGGCTGTCGTCGTCTTTGCTTTTTCATGCTCCTTGCTTTTCGACGTGCTCGCTGACTGGAGAAATTGACAGAATGCAAGGGCGCATTCATCAAGGTTCTCCCCCTTTTCCTTTTCTCTTCTGTCACCGAGCAAGCGACTTCGTTGGCGCCTTTGGGCCTGGTAACCGCTGATGTGTATCGGGGGGCATTGTGAATAGCCTCTCGTATTCGAGTTGTGTGTGCTATTTTTCTTTCCTTTCTTCTTTTCTTGTTTTCCCGAGACTCTGCTGCTCACCCACCGGCGGAGACAATGTCTCCGGGGGTTGGAGATGTATCATAGAGCTATTATTATTCGTGTCTCTTGCAGTCATGGAATAATGGTGTTTTCTATGCATGTGTGTGATTTGAAATATGAAACTGTTCTGTCAATGCTGTTTAGAGTTAGACAGTGAAATGCTTATGAGATATGTCTGAATGCACATTCTCTCTCTCTCTCTTTCTATTCTATAGCTATGTGCTTCTCATAACAGCTTGATTTATAACTCAAAGCAGAATTTACTGCTAAGAGAATGAAATTCTTTGCGCTTTTATATACATTTAGTAAAGATTTATAATCTTCTTGAGATTGACTGAATATATCATTACTGTTATATACACTCTCTATCAGATATCTTTACTTTTAAGCATATTCTTTTCTCTAATACTTTATACTATCACTATAGATAGAAAGATACAGAGAGTGATAAGTGTTTAGAAAAGAATTTGTCTCTCTGTTATATCAAAGAGCTTGAGATAAGTTTTATTTACAACTCATCTGAATTTTGAATTGACTTCATAGATCTCTGAAAAATCTAATGCACTGTGCAGTAAGAGAGTGAAACTTGAGTTTACTCTTGCTACATACAGGAGCATCTTCTCTGCTATATATTTGCCAATATGCTTTGAGCACACCATGCTCAGAGCACAATTTGCTCTCTCATCTCTCTCTCTCTCTGATAATTCACAGAATTATCTGTCTGATATATGAGCTGCGTAGCTCGGCAGTTTTTTCAACAGGTCTTTTGCTTTGTTTATCTTATCTAATTCAGAGGCCTTTCAACCGACAGAAGGAGAATGTACAGGAACACGTACTTATATCCACTTTTCTTTCTGGTTTTTATCCCTCATTTCAAGGTGGTGAAGCTGGTGAAGCTGGTGGGAATGTTGATAGTTGATATGTGTTTTCAATTTAAATATGCAGCGCTCACACACAGGATTGATTTGACAGCTTGTATTTCTAGAGTCATCATGCCATGTTGACATTATTATACATTCCATCCGTTCCCTGAGAATTTAGGAGACTCGAACCCGCACAATCCTTCATTCTGCGGTTCTAACGTTTGTCCACGTCCGACTTCTTCGGGCCGGACATGGGAGCGCCAGGAGGAGTCAATAGTATTATGGTGTGAAGGGAGATCGAGGTAGATAGCTTGAAATAATTTCTAAGCATATAGTTATTGCACATTAGACTAGTATGGCAGCTTCTTGTGTTGTTGGGTGGGCCGTGAATGAGTATGGAAATCCGAAACTGTAGGGGGGTTGGGTCGAATTATGAGGTACGATAACCCATCTCGACTCCTTTTCTAAGCAAGGTCGTTTTCAAAATTTCAAGTTGAGCATTCCCATCCAGCGAACGCCGTGGCCAAACAGCCGCAAAATCATAGCAGGTCTGAGGTGAAATGTTTTCTTTCTGTCCCACGCCAGGGGAAGAATCGTCGAAGTTAGATACATGGATGCGGTTCCTGCTCCCATTAAATAAAATAAAAATATAACCTGTGGTATAATAATGCCCAGCCGCCAAATATGCCTTCCTTATCCTATTGTACATATGCATGTTCACATTTAGTCATGTCGTGGCCGGGGGTGGTATTGACGGGGGATCATCATGGGGGCCCCTCGAGCTCTCGCCCACGCGTGGTAGGAGTTGGGATGTCCTTCCGTTCGGATAACGCTTCCAATTGACATAAAAAATCTGGTTTTGTTAGGACATGTCTCAATCAGAAAATGTCTCGTTGAAGTAAGGTGGACATTTCGGGCGGATGGGAAAGAGAGGGAGTGGAATACATACCCGAAAGTTGCGCCCGAACCAACCATATATTTACCCAGAGTGCGCATCACGCCGTTCGGTCCGGCACCGTACTGAAATATCGCAACAGTTCCTACAGATATGTCAGTCAACTCAACCCCGATCGCTATTGAATTTGCGGTAACTAGATGATCCGTGATTCTCACCCATGATGAAGCCCATGATCAGTCCGACCGCTGCAGGTTTTCAACTGTCAGTATAGAAACCTTCGCAGACCAAAACACAAGCAAAATTGCGGAGACGCCGTGGAATCGAGAAGGAACGTACAGCCACCCATCATTGCCCCCATTTTCCCTATTGTGACAAGTCAGTCAGCCAAGCTCTAGATCTCAATGGTTACTTTGGATGCAGCAGTGGGAGACTGACACTTGTCAAAGGTTGAGGGACCCTGCATGCCCCCACCACTTGCAGGCACCACTGGCGGCATTGTTGCTAGACGGCAAAATATGGCCTTCTTTTTGAAACAAAGAGTTAAATGTCCGCAGAGGGCCCGGACTATAATTGCATGCGACGGAGGGCGGAGATGTGTATGAGCAGAAGCTTCAAGGTTCGTTCCGGTCTGCGGTCCTGGACAGCTCCCAAAAAGGCAGCCGGCATGCGGGAAGCTGACTAAGGGGCGCATTGATCCGTGCTGAGCAGACGCTAGTCCCTTTTGGGCGTGTTTCGCTTATGGACGCCAGCCAGCCTAGACCCTCACGTGACATCTCGTACACTTGACCCTTTCTTGGGATGATGGATTCTTCCTGCTCTCAACCTCGTCACTGGCCAACATTACGTTCCAGCCCCCTTGGACCCGGTGCTGAGATCGTCTCTTGCGTGTTTCTTTGGTTACAGTAGTGTTATTCATCTCCTTACCCCGTCTTGCTCTCTCGCTGGTTGCTTCTGTTGTGGATGCTGTGTTGCCGCCGGACCCATCTTGGAGAACCACGCGAGACCCAACCGCCTGCCCAGACCGTTCATGACCTAGGCCCTATTGCAATTTTCTCGGCTGGTGAGTATTTGACATATTCGAGCTTTCAGAACCAAACAATGGTTTCCCAACACCACTTGATATTTTATTTGCTCCTTTAAGTCCTGAGTCTTCTAAATTACTTTGCACGGGCTTACGGCTACTAAAGCTAACCCCCTTCTCCTTCAGGTTTTAACGACCCTCAGCCAAACGCCCCCTTTTTATATCGGATACATCTGCGCATTGTCGAAGAGTTCCCTATGCTGGTTGGAACCCTCCGCCTGTTTCCGAGCCGCCCGTGTGTCTCGCGTAGTCGTGACAGATTCTTCTGAGCAGGAGCAACCTACTCAGTCAGTGACGATTGACGTATTCAAGCGACGATTGTTGCGTCCGGAGCCACTGCCGTTTCCATGACTGCTGTGGCATCACCACCAAGCGTGCAATCTGGGCCTCGTCTGGGATGGCATCCTGCTGTTGACGGTGGTCAAGGAGCGCTTACCCCTTCGAGCTCAGACGAAGGACTACGGATGTTTATGCCGCGAAAAAGTGTGCAACGAACAAACTCCTCTTCATCTTTGAATTCAAACTCGTCTACAACATCTACAATAACCGTGAATTCGCAACACAGTAATGCTAGCTACACACCCAACGAGTCGGGAACTACGACGTCTAAGAAAAAGTCATACAAATATAGTTGGTCCAACTCCAAGGCTGAACCCGTGTCCGGGGTGACGAATGCGAGATCTTTGCCTGTTTCCGCACCACCCTCTGGAACCACCGCGTCATCCGCTATGTCTGCTCTTCATCAACCCACCCCAGTTGTGCCGTCTCAGCATGCTCTCCAAAACCAGCAACAAAATGGCACCCGGCTCACCAATGGAGCCCTACCTAACGACCCTCCGGCAATCTTGACTTTATTGCCAGTAAATGGGACATTCGAAAGAAAGCAGATAACTGTTCCGTATTTCCCTGAAGTACTTCGCGTTGGGAGACAAACCAACGCGAAAACGATTCCTACGCCCGTGAATGGTTATTTTGATTCAAAAGTGCTCTCTCGACAGCATGCAGAAATCTGGGCCGACCGGGCAGGGAAAATTTGGATAAGAGATGTGAAATCATCCAATGGAACGTTCGTCAATGGGCAACGTTTATCCCCGGAGAACCGTGATTCTGAGCCACATGAGCTTCGAGAACATGACACTCTTGAGCTTGGTATTGATATCGTGAGCGAAGACCAGAAATCGATTGTCCATCATAAAGTTTCGGCCAAAGTGGAGCATGCTGGAATTTATGGCCCGAACATGAATATCTTGGATTTGAACTTTGGAGACATTGACCCAACTGCTGGCGGTGGACTTCTTCCCTCACACCTCAGCCAACCACTCTCACACATGCGCGGCAGACCTGGGAGTGCCGCATCCAATCGCAGCAACCATAGCGCGGCTGGAAATCATATGGGGATGTTACATCAACAGAGGCAAATGAACTACTGGCTCTCCCCTATCTCGATCGAGCAGGTTGTGAAAAGGCTATCGGTATGTAATCCTCTTGGTATCCGCAAAATTGAAACGGTGCTAATACCCAATTCCTTCAGTCTGAAATGAAACAAGCGAAACAACAAGCCCACGATCTCAACCAAACTAACAACTTTCTAAGTCACTTGGTGTCCCATGAGGTCTTAGAAAAGGAGCGGGCGAAACTCTCCCCCATCGAGAGCCACGGTGGTGCGCGCTTGGTAAACGGACGCCCCAAGATGACAAAAGTCGACCAGATATCCAGATTTTCAGACCCACCAGCACCACCACCACAACAACCTTTACCTGAAAAGCCTGACGCTCCGCATCGTAGCATAACTGATTCCGTGCCACAACCGAGTTTGAAACGATCTGACACGGAGAAACCCAAAGCTCCCATTCACCCATCAGCAAACCGTGAATCAAGTCAGATTCTGTCGCTAATAGAAGCGCTTGCCACAGCTCAGAAAGACCTTGACGCACAGGGTGCTCGAGTTAAGGAACTAGAAAATCTACTTCTTGCGGAGCGGGCAGCTAGAGAACATGCCGAAGAACGAGCACGAAACCTGGAGGGAGGTGCTGACAGGGGAGAAAATTCGGAAGTAGAGACAGTCTGTGAACCGCCTGCTGCATCGGAGAACGGTCACACCGTGGTTGAAGAAATAGCTCTTCTCGAACCTTCAAAACCAGAAGAATCGAAGCCAACTGATGATTCAACACTACCTGAGCCCAGCGAAACATCACCCAGTACAATTTCTGAGCAGCTCCAGCAGCGCATTGACAGCATGATCGCTGAGATGGATGAAATGAAGAAAGAAGTGGCCAAATATAAACAAGCTGCTGAGAAAGCTGAAAACGAGGCTTCTGAGAGCCGCAAAACACTTGCAGAAATGATCGAACAGGTCAGAAGTACGCGCACCGAAGTTCCCCCAAATTCGTCACCGGAAGCTATCAAAATCCGTTTGGATAATGGTCAAACTGAAGCTGGTGCACTGGTTGATATTCTTAATGAGAGGCTTGGTCAAGCCAATTTGCTACACGACGCTGGCTCAACGTCCCGCCCACTCGACCAAGCAGGTAAAGAGGTATATGGAACTTATGTGAAGCAACGTCACAAAAATGTGCTGGATCACACTGCCCCGTACGCCTCAATGCTTGGTGTGGTCCTTCTAGGTGTGGGAATCATGGCATATTTAAATGGCTGGCAGAGAGGCGATAAATGACAACCTCGCCACCGATTACTCCTTTCTACCTCTCTCCGTCCTATGATTCCCTGCAGCTGGACATGGAATTGTTAGGATAGGCGGTATTCTTAAAATCCGACCTTGGCGCGTATAGCACGGCCGACTTCGTTCCTTTTTGCAACCTTTTTCTTTTCTAATGTTTCCCTTATTTACCTTTCTCCCAATTTATGGGGTTGGTTCTTGCAAGCAGGTCTGGCGGTTCATTCAAACTCGGTTTGGAGTTAAATTTCTATGCTTCTTTTCTGTTCCACTACCGATTCACCCTTCTGTTTTACTTCCACTTTTTATTTTGCAAACATTAATATGGCCTTCACCAATCATGTATATTTGGTATGTCGGGCGATGATGACGAACCCGTCTCCTCCTGAACAGTTCAGGAGCAGACTGATTAAACCTATTTTCACTTCTCAGGAACGAGTTATATATATTGATTTTGTTCTCTTTGTTATTACTTTTGATTTTCTTTTGTCAGTTACCCTGTTAAATCTGCGAGAATAGCCTCTCTTACAGTCTTTTATTACCATCCTCTCATTGATGTTTTTCCATGTACATGGTTTTGTCCTTAGCATGCACTAAAGCCATCCTCCTCTTTTTCTTTTTCTTGTTCTTTTTATTATTTTGGTTGATTATGATATGTCCATGAAATACTTGAGAAATGCGATCAGAAAGCAGACGTTGATTTTCTCAGTGTCACAAATGCAGGTTGAATCTTTTGACTAGAGATTCTGCTAACAACTCAAACACCTTACTTCGGCTCCGTACGATATATCAGATGAGCAAGCAAATAAGATTACCTGTTTTTTCATTCTTATTCCAGTCGTCTGCCAAATCCGTGACCAGGCCTGGTGTACCTCGTACCTGGGCTTTTGACGGCAGTCGCCGGAGGGCGAAATGGAGATGTGATTGGTCGGAGCATATGAGTTCATCCATGCCGCGTGTTAGCGTGCAGGCATCAGGGGATTTTGCGGGGTTCGGAGGAGTCATGGTTGAGAGCAAACCAAATCAACATTGAATATCGAGTCACCCAGGTCTGTCGTGGTTGCTTTTAATATTGTGTGGCGCCAATTGCTGACTTTTTTTCGAATACTGAATTCGAAGTTGTGGTACCTCAACAGCTCTCAACGGCGAGGCGGTGTGCTTGGTCAGTTTTCTATTCAAAAGCCTCGTTCAACAGGAGGGGTGAAGACCACAAAGCTGGTTACTAAACCCTAGGGTATCCCCGTCCTTTGGCGATTTCAAAGGGCTTAAGCAGGAACGTAGAGGTGAAAACGACGGAAACCATACCTATTAAGAGAATTTCAATATGGGTTCAAACGAGCAGCTACCGACCTATGTCCTCCGTGATGTCGTTGAAACCGACGTCCTAACCGCCATATCGGCCGACGTTGTTTCTCATATCATTTCCAGTCCCCCATTCGTTTCTGTCCCCGGTCTGTTCAACTTCAGGGATCTCAGCCATCCCCATGACACGCTCACGCCTCTGAAAAAGAATTACATTTTCCGCTCCGGCATGCTCGCATTCCTCGAGGAGGAAGGCAAGGCCAAACTTACAACTGATCTCGGGGTGAAAAAGATCTTTGATTTGAGGGGGGCGCCGGAACGGGATCGGTTCCCATCTCCAGAAATCGAAGGCGTGCAATATCACTGGTTGCCAACTGCGCAGGATACAGTGAAGTTTAGTTGGGCTGATTATGGCATGGGCGATCCGGCTGCAACGATGTTGAAGATGTATCAGAATATCTTGGTCACTCATGTGCCCATCTATCGGGCCGTGTTTGAACATATACGGGATTTCCCTGATCAACCGTTCTTTTTCCACTGTACAGGTAAGATGCTTCCTGCTCCGGCCGCGATGGGCATCGGTTTCTTGGAGAAACCCCTTCTATGAACTTTTGACCTTTCGCCCCTTCCTGACCATACCTGTTTTCCAATTGTGCAGCCGGAAAAGACAGGACTGGCGTCTTATCTGCGCTTATCCTTCGTCTCGCCGGCTATGCGCCAGATACGATCGTGCACGATTATGTACTTACTCGAGCGGGTTTCGAGCCTGTTCGAGAAGCTCTGTACAAGGAGCTGCTCAGCAATAAAGATCTCGATGAGGCGGCGACTAGGGGTCTTCTGGTCGCTGGGGGGATATTGTACGAAACGATGGTGAACTTTCTAGGATTCATGGAGGACGAATTTGAGAATGGGGTGGAGGGTTATCTTCGGAGCAAGTTGGGGTTTTCCAGTACGGATATTGATACGATTCGTGCGAATTTGAGGGGTTAAGGCGAAATGGATTCTCACTCCAAGCAGCCTTAAGCAGCCGTTTGCTATACTCTGACATACAACAGGTGGAATGTGTATAGAGATGCATCTTGTATTTAATGAATGATATAGATGACGAGAATGGTGGCGAGAGACCAGTTGCATGTTCCTGACCGAGACGATATATCCCTTTGCATAGGTAGATAGTTAGAAGAAAGGAAGGGGGATAAACGCATTCCCTCTTCTACCCATGTTCTTTAATACAATGGTTATGGGAATTTCATTTGCAAATCAAAACTTATAACCAAGTGGATGTGTCGATGTGGTGTTTGTTTTTCGGAGAAACTAACCGGAAATATATTTTTTGCGTGGTTCAGAACAACAACCTCAACTCCAACAATTTGTTGCTATGTAACAGACGGATGCCGTCCACCTCTGGTCTCACCTTCAATGGTTTGCGGGTGTTTTCTTTATGCGGCTACTTGCCTTATATACTAAATGCTACAGTTCAAAACTTGCGGCTTGAACATGATATAGCTGTTTAAGTTTCTCATGCTGCCCATTGCGGCTCAACATGCCGCGTTAGAACTGACATCGAAACAGATACGAGCATTTATTTATGCTTGATATCAGGAGAAACGCAACGCCATACACAATGATGGGCGTACCGAATCACCTTTCTTGATCAAGACTTCCTCGAGGGCATTTCTTCGGAGAGTTGCAACGCTCCCGATTGCCGCTTCCCTCGAGGCCATGTTTACGGGGTGTTCATGCCCTGTATACAGCACGCGGCAAAATTCTCTCGTTTGTTTATCTCTCTATAGCTTCTGTTTCTATCTGCCGTTTTCTTTTTTCTTTTCCAGTTTCATTATATCCTACGGACTGGTGTATTTTCTACTTGAAAATAGAATAGCAACTCTTGTTGCGTCAGCTGGCCGAATTGTTACATTCAAATTTATCCTCTTTTAGGGCTACTGGAAGCATTCATATCAACTTTGTTTTTGCAGCCCACTGCTTCGTTGGAATCTCTTTGCTACAAACATGCAGTCATTTATATTGCTGTTTTTTGGCCTGTTATCAGTGCAGCAGGCAGCGGCTGAATTCAACTTCTACGCCAAATATGAAGAAGCCTCGGTGACCACAACACTCGGGGTATCAGACCAATGTTTATCAGCTCTGTATGTTTCAATCAACTACGCCCCTTCTCATTGAAATATGTTTCTAATATTAGTATAGGAACCAAACCGTTGATTGTGACGCTGTTAATGTCGCTCGGGCTGCCAGTGCTGCCGATGATGATTGTATACCTGCCCTTCCAATACGTTTTTGCCCTTACTCTTTCAGTACTGTCTTACTGACAGACAAAAATTTGATAGTTTGGTTTAAGGATAACGTAACCACGTTATGTACTGCGGAATGTTCGCGCGCGCTGTCAACATGGCTTGCCGATGTGGAGATTCAATGCGCAGATGACCAAATAAATAATGATGGCCGCTTTATTGAACCTTATACGATCCCACTGAGGTACATTGCTGGCTATGATATGGCCTGCTTGCAAGATAGGTATGAATCTTTGTGTATTTCCAGGTTAGGTAGCCATGTTAACGCTGAATAGCTTTAATAACTGGTGTTACCTGGAATCTCAAGGCTGGGAAAGCGCTGGAAATGTTAAGTAAGCTCCGCTTTCGAATAATTTTTCACTCAAACGCAACTCTGACGATATTAAGATGGGGTTCCGACTTGTGCTATGGTGATGATCCTCCGCCTCAGTGCGACGACCAAGTCCTTATGGCCGCAGACGCCACCGCTGATCCAGATACGATGTCCGTGACAAACCTGTATAGCAAGGATTTGGTAAGAGTCGAACTTCTTTTTGTCTACTAGGCTCCTGGAGGAACTGACTTTATATTTGTAGTTTTGCAGTGAATGTTTTATGCTAATGTGGAGACAACGGCTACTTTCGCCTATTTTGTCTCCTGGAAAATTTACGGAGTACCTGGTTGACCAGTTTAATAAAATTAATTCTGCTTGTTCAGGTATTGAGAGAAGAGCGGACGGAGTCAATGAGGCTTGTAAGTTTCTGGCCCGGCATCTTGCATATCACGGAGTTAAAACTGATGTTCATCGAGCTACCCCATCTCCCCCAGTCCATCCAGGGGCCATTGGAGACTGTGGTCAATACTACCACGTGGTTGCAGGCGATACTGTGAGTTATACCACCCTAGAATTGTCAAATTAGTGTTTACTAACCGTGATATTTCATAGTGCGGATCGATTGCGTCAAACTTGTAAGTTTGGTCAACATTAGGACATTATGAAAATTATGCTCACCGATCTCAGGGGGATTTCCATCTATGATATCAAGCGTTTCAATACAGTGGTGAGTTCCAACCCGTTACCCAAAGTGACTCTGATCAATTATTTATGGTCATGTATCCCAGATTTGCTGACCAGTGTTCGGAATGTAGTTGGATAGGGCTTGCTCCAACCTGTTGGCAGATCATATTATCTGTGTGGCTCCAATAATCGAGAACGGGCCCATTTCTACAGATGGAAATTGTGGGGTGGAGTATGCGACCGTATGTGAAGGGTCTGGCTTTGGCTCGTGAGTTTTCTTTACCCTTTATAAAAACGTTGCTCATAAAGCTAATACGCTCGGCTTAGATGCGTAAGGATCAATATCCCCAGTCCCGCACCCACACTCTATTAATCTGCTATTATACTTTAGTGCCATTCGAATAATCGCCGTGGGCCTTGCAATCTGAGCCACCCAAGTCCAGAAGACGATAGTCCAGAAGACGATAGTCCAGAAGACGATAGTCCAGAAGACGATAGTCCAGAAGACGATAGTCCGGAAGACGGTAGTCCCAAAGACGATGTCCCAACTCCCGATGTCCCAACTCCCGATGTCCCAACTCCCGACGTCCCAACTCCCGACGATTCTGCTCCCAGCAGCACTGACCCTGCTGATCCTTCAACCACTATTCCAGGGCCAGACGATTCTACGCCCAGCAGTACGAGTCCGAGCAACACTACTCCGAGCAACACTACTCCGAGTGATGGTGCTCAGGATGACTCTGCTAATGGTGCCCCAACCTCCGCCGGACCCACCCCACCAACAGAAACAGGACGTCCCGGCAACACCACTATGAGCATTAGCACAGATGGGAAATGCTCTCTCAATGTCACATGCACAGGATCCGGTTTTGGTGATTGTTGTAGCACTAGTGGGCATTGCGGGACTGGATATGAATGGTGTGGTACGTGATTAACTGGTAGCCATCCATTTATATCGTTGCATTATTGCATTCTAATGGCAAATAGGTGCCGGGAATTGTTTGGCTGGCGCCTGTGAGCAAGATAAGTCAGGGATAAGCTTTGACGGAACTTGTGGCACCCGTTCCCCAGATAATAGGACTTGTTTTGGCTCGAGATATGGTGATTGTTGCAGTTTCTCAGGATACTGTGGGACGGGGCCTGAGTGGTGTGGTATGTGATATATTTTCTCCACTTACGCCTGATCTTTCGTATATACTTCATACCAGAGGATGGATGAGTGCGCTAACAGTGCAACTTTTCTTAGGTTACGGGAATTGCTACTCAGGCGCCTGCGATACATCGCTCGGTGGTGTAAGCACAGATGGAACTTGTGGACCAAAATTTCCTGGTAATATGACATGTGTGGGTAGCGCTTATGGAGACTGGTAAGTAAAGACATATGTCGATCGATCGATCGATCGATTTTCTTTTTTCTTCTTCTTCTTCTTGTTCTTTTTTTTCGGCCTATATATATATATATGTGTGTGTGTGTGTGTATTCCTGAAAACGTGTACCTCAACATCTTTCACTTTGTGCGTTTCGTGGAGTTTCAAAAAGACCCGATAAACTGACATTATGTACAGTTGCTCAATACAAGGATTCTGTGGGTCTTCGTCACGACATTGTGGTGTTGCATCCTGCTACTCTGGAAAATGTGAAGGCACGAGTGGAGATGATAAGGTCATAGGGGATCCGGAGCAGGACGATGCAGGCGAGGAGGATGGGTTCAAGGAAGATAAGGATTAAGAAAATAGGGGTGAAGATGTAGATGTGCAGATGCTGTTGAGGATTACATCATAGGGATGCACAGAAGCTTCCGTTTCGGGAATATTGACATTCATTATTATAACTGCGCAAAAGATCCACAGGCGGTATTGTTACCTGATCATGAAGGGCATGGATGGCGATGATACGGCTTCACTGTTCTCGGCAGATGATCAGAACAAGGGAATATATATTTGTTAGAATACACTTCATAACATTCTTTTGCTCAGAAGTAAACACCATCCCCTTTCCCCTAGGAATTTTGATGTCCACGCCGACTCCACGGTCCATGGTTCGTGGAAGGTGGCCCCACTAGCTTAATTTCCCCACGTGCTAGAGTGGGGCCGTCGGGGTTTATCGAGACAGGGCTGAGCTCTCCCGTAGTTGGCCAATCAAAAGCCGCACCAGAGCTTCACCAATCAACTCAATTTTCCGCTAAACAAACTAGCTAGGGATGATGGGGAGAAGAGCGTATATATAGGAGATGGACAAGGGGAGAACAGCTAAGCAGCTAAAATTTCGTGAAGCACGGGTGGGAATCTAACTCAAATGAAGGGACTGAGATGGGTGTCGATATCACATCATTCTCTGAAGTGGGAAACGTTTTCAGCTGATGATGCTACGCACAGAGAGCTTTGGGTATGTAGAGTGGAACAAGCTTGACTGGGCGATGAACGAAATGGAGGTGGGTGGGTTGGCGGAATTAAGGGGGGTGGTGCTTGAGAGACAAGAAGAGCCCTGGAAGCGCTGGGGTGTTGAGGGAACGGGTTATGCGAGAGGCTGAGCGAGAGATATCTATCGGTGATGAAAGGATGTCTTCTGTTCGTACTGCTGAAAGTAAGCGAGGTGAGTTCATCGATTTCTGCTACGTAGGGTGAAAGACGGAACGGTGCCAAGAATCGTGGATGGACAAATGACCTGATACTCCGTGGAGAGTCTATATTAAATTCCAAATGCTATCGTAAAATCCTGTGTCATTATTTATTAAATATCAAATGACCATATGCAGCTAACATTGGGCTCAAATAGACCTGCAAAAGTATGTTTGAGAATGGTTTTGCAGAAACCCCAACCCCAAATAGCATAGCAAATTACCTTACTCTAATTTCTTCGCCTGCTCCATACTGGGAGCTTTGTAGATCGACCTCTCCAGATTTGAAGCCCACAACGCCGCACCGACGGTGTTGGTATACGCAAATGCCAAAGATGCAAATGGGACCATTTCCAAGACAAATGCCGCTGCACCGAAACTATATATAGGAAAGAAACGTCACCAGTTAGTCCGTATTGCTGTTTGTAGTGGGGAGGAGGGATCCAGCAGATGTTCTATCTCTTACCTCGTATACGCAGCATGGTGCGCTGCCAGCCATGCTCGCTTCTTCGTCGAATTCCACCCCTTAAGCTGAAAATATCTCTCATGCATTACTGGCCCAAGTCTTTTTCCTTGAGAAATGACATACAACAGCGTCCCCACCACAGGAATCATATTCAGCGGTAAATACATCAACGACCTCACTATCGATGACAACGAGAACATCCCCAATGGTCTACGAATCACGGCCCCCAACCGAGCCATTGGATCCGTGGTTGATGAAGTACCCTTAATTTGCCGGCCCTCAGCGACTAGCGCTGTGTCGCCACGAGCAATCAGCGTGCCGTCGAAGATGTCAACGAGGGAATCGCGAAGAATAAAACTGCGTGAGAGATAGTTTGTAATTGTGGAACTTTCGCTGAGGACAAGGAGGATTGCGGAGAATGGGGCTAGGGGTCCGCTGGTGAAGGCCAGGATGGCGACTTGGGGGATGTAAGTGAAGAAGAACATGGTTGAGGTTACGAGGACGCCGAGGGAGACTGTTGGGGCGATTTTGGACACGAGAGGTTGCCAGAGGGAGCGATGGGTAACAAAGTAGAAGATTCCCTGGTAGTCTTCTGTTAGAATGTGTCGGAATACCTATGTTACAAGCATCTTCCCTATGGTTTTGCGGGATTCTGGCTTGCGCTCCAAGGCTTTGACAACATGAGTGGGAAATATATGCATACCTGGAAGGGATACATGTATGTGCCTGACTTGGCTGCTTCCGTTAGAAGTGCTTTCAGGTCATTGACCTCGCGGATGAAGAGGGTCTTAAGTTTGTCTGCCATGGTGGATTTGGATAGATCCTGTTCTCCAGTGCAATGTGAGCTGCAGTTAAGACTTCGTCGTTGTGTTGGCTAGTTAGTTAAGTCGCAAAAGCGATATGGACTGAGTATAGTACTGGGTGGTCAAGACTATTCCCCTGTGCAAAAAGAATCTGAGAGGGTTGATGTAAATATATACAGTAATTATACCTGACAGTCGTCGCTGCAAGCTGTGCGAAGCTGGTTTCCCGCAGAGCTCCTCGAATGACGTCAGTCAGGTGACCCACGTCTAGCTGTGGAACAAAACCTTATTTTCCCCCTAGCCTCCTGCCAGTCTACATCACCGTACTCCGTAGTGATTACACCATAGATACAGCCCGTATACAATTCTATTTTAAGTCGAGCAAACACTGTGTAGAAGGTGAACTCGCGCATGTCGAGATTGAGTGAGAAATCGCTCTTTTTTGTTGGTTTCTTTCCCACAACGGGATGTGTTAAAAGCTAAGAAAAAGTTACGTACGTCTTCGCAAGCGATAGCTTCAGCCAGTGAGCAATCAATAATTTCAGCCTTCTCTTCCATTTTCGAAACTGGATCAACTCAATTCCATAAGGAAAGTGCTTGCAAAATGATAACAAGTAATTTGACATAAAACACCCAAAAACTCGTGTTAGACAGCAAGGCCAATGTCACTTGTTTTATTTTGTTTTGATTAACAATACCTAATCACACCTAAAACGCCCAGGTGCCAAGCGATCGAATAAACCCACACGTTCGCTAAACCAAAGATACAAAGGGAAAAGTAAATATGCTTAGAAGGTGAATGGGATACGGAGTGGAATGCTTCGTAGTATTAAAAGAAATAGTAGTTAAGACGAAAGTTCGAGAGCAAAGTTCGACGTTAACGGTTCCGATCAGACCGAGGGGTTCGGGATTGATGCCACACCGAATCGCCACTCAAGGCAGAAAGGCTTAGGGATGCGAGATTTCTCCAATTAGAATGGGAATTAGAGCGCTCAGAGGGGCTAAGTAGTGATGTCCTGGAATCATCGCCACGCTCCAGGTCGGAATCGATATCGTCAGAGGCATTAGGTAGAGGAACAGCTGCCGAGGGAGAATCGTTCCGCGTTTCAGCAATATGGGCTTGGATGTCTTCTGACATCCGTTCAGGATCTTCCGGAGTCCCACCACTAGAGGATCGACCACCCATAGATCGCACAACATCGCCTTTACATATCGGACAGGTGCGTCGACGTGTAGTAAGCCAAGGTGTTCTGGAACAAGGGCAGTCAGTATATAAATTATGAACGGAGCACTAACAGTGAAAAGGAGGAATGGATCACTTACATGCACTCTGCGTGGAATTCATGCCCACAAGGGAGGCTCATCACTCTGCTCTGCCCATCGATATACTCTTCTAGGCAGACAACGCATTCAATTTGTCTGCCAGTGTACCTTCGACGCGCCAGACTCGAATCAGAGTTCGATTTTTCAGCGTTTGTTGATGATGAGCTATGTGTGGTGTCCTGGGATGAAGCGGACAGGATGCCGGATGTGGTCTGAGAACGTGGCCGGGGGCGTGGAGATCGAGTGCCAGAATGGGATAGGAGGGGAGAAGATGGGGAAGATGCTTCGGGGGAGGTGGCAGTCTGGGCGGTGCCCGAAGATGATGCGGATGGAATAGAATGATACGTTCTAACGGGGAGGCGGTCGACGACGGCTTTAGGTGCGCGCCAACGACGGCGTCGGATCCGAGAGCGCAGCAAAAGTAATGCATACACAACCGTAAGGGTTATCAATGGGCTGACAACCAGGACCAAAAGTGTATCGAAAAAGGGGCTGGTAGACATGCTCGTTGGGGTTAAGGTGACCCAAAGACCTTCGTGTTCCGGGTGCTTATTGCCTTCTTTTGAAGGCTTTTGCACGGGAGTCGAGGATCCTTGAACGTTCTTGTTGCCTTGGCCTGCACTCTTACCGGATGGCGAGGTCGACGACTTATCATCCTTGTTAGCTCCGCCCCAACCAAAGGAGCCAGACCACCAATGCGAATTTTTATTCGAGTTTCCAGGCCGCGAATCCGAAGCTGAAGACGGATTAGAACCACCGACAGCTCCCTTACCAATTGTTGATTTATCATGGGGAGCATACTCGCCGCTACCCGGAGTAATGCTTCCTCCTTTAAGACCGTTACCACTGGGGCCATTGTTGTTATCGCCACCGTTCCCACCAGTTTGATCATCGTTTTGTTTGGAGTTAGAGGATTTTGGTTTCGGAGTGGTCTGCGGAGCGTTATTAGGTTTGCCTGCTGGGACTAGATCCGGATCTCGCCAGTCTTGAACCCCAATAACGAAATCATCACTGCCGCTTTGGTGAGATTCCGGCGATGTGCCATCCCCAATTCCCTTCCCCTTATTATTATGTGTAGGCTTCTTTGATTTTGGAGGCGTTTCTTCGGCATCAAATTCATCCAGCATAACCCAGTCAATGTTTCCGCTGCTCGGTGGACGACGGCTATCCTCCTGTAGATGCCAAGGGTATGAATGATCACGACCTAGTCCGATGGCCGAGAATAGAGACTGGAAGAAACTTTTGTTAGGTCGAGAGGATGTCGAATCCACCTCTGAAGTTGGCTTTGGGGTACCCTGGGCAGCGGTTACAGGTTTGCCAAATTTTGCATTATTTTCCGGTTTACCCCCGGAAGTGGTTTTCGATGGATCCTTAGAGTTGGGGTCGGGCTGCGTTTCGGGCGGAATGAGGGAGGAAAGGAGATGCGCAGTGGTATGAGACGTAAAGATTGCCGGAATCGTAACGTTAGAAGTGTCTCCACGGGCATACATGGTCACTAAGCCACCACCTCTGGTATGATCGCCAACAACCAACGCTATACCGCCCCTACGTTGAGCCCATTTAACTTTTTCCAAAAAACCACAGCCCCCTCTACTCAGCAGGACGATTTTGCCTCTAATTTCCGCGCTCTCTTGCAAAGATTGGATATCAGCATGTGCTAGCTCTTTGCTTTTGTCGGTGCTTGGGGGCCCCGGCGGGCCGGACTCCGGAAGAGGATGATGTAAGTGATCATCCGTTCCATCTTCTTTTGACGGGTGGTTTTTATCAACAAGCCTAACGAGATCCGGGGAGTGTTCGTCACGGCGTTTATGAAGGGTCTCCACGCCCTCATGGGCACTGCTTTTCACTTTGATGCCAGCAGTAAGCTTTGAAGTTCCCTGGCCAGATCCAACATTGCCATTCTGGTTTTTATCAGTGTCCTCCCACCCTGGAACATCGGAGCAACCAAGCTCTCCTTCAGCCCCTGTGCTTACGTCCCCCTTTCGCAGGGCATCATCGCCAAAGCCGCTTCCAATCCAGAGCTGGCCGCTCAATCCGCTGGAAGGCAAGGCAGGCCCAAATGCAGCTGGCCGAGCCAGGAAGAATGTTGAATTATCGTCGGTAAGGCTTATCATAGCAGAAGGCGGGAAGAGGGAGGAAGGCGCACGGAAAGAAAAGAAGGCTCTGAGGCGTCCGACTCCGCCAGAAACCGAGGACTGAGAGGTTGAGCCATGGTGCTGCGGGTGAGTGGAAAGGAGCGACAAGATTGTCAGAAGAATCGGGAGGAAAATAAAGCACGCGAGGAGAAGAATAAGGCGAGGAGGACGCATGGTGGTGGTGGTGCGGCGACACGGAATTGGACCAATCCACTAGGTCGTTGGCCACGCGAGGAGGCCACTCATCGAGAGCGCCGGCAGATGATGGGTTTGCAATGACAGTGAATTTATTGATAAAGGAGTTAAGATGAAGCAGAGCGAAAATCAATGAAACAGCACAAGACAGCGCAGGGTTGGATGGGGATAACGTCGTCGGAGAAGTTTGGGAGCATCATCACTCCTGGCGAGGAGGGATTGGTCACATGACATAAGGCTCGACCCGCGGGTTTGTTCTTTCGCCAAGACAAATAGCGCTGCTCAGCCACACTTGCCCACCAGACCGGGAAAGTCTACGTACATTTTCTCATTTCCTGGCCGGAAAGCATACGAACATTGGGCGCTTGGTTTAGTGGTATAATATGTCATTCGCATTGACGGGGTCGCCGGTTCGATTCCGGCAGCGTCCAAATTTTTGCAACTTTTACTTTTTGCTTCACCGTAATATTGATTAGCCGAAGTCTCTGACTTGGAGAAGAAACTCTTGAGTTGAAGAAAATTTCCTTCCTATTCTTCGACCTGGTGAAATCTTGATTTTGTGATAGCATTCAGCTTGAGTGTCTGAATGGCTACCTGCATTTCTGCAGCTATTTGCAGTGAGCCTCTAGAAAGTGTGTATTCATTCTTCTAATGCACTGAGCACTGTTCTTCTTTCTTGGATGTTTTTTCGGTATTGAAGAATTCCACCTTGCAAAGGGTTCCATGCTGGAGTAGAATAATCCATTTGTTTGCTATCAAATATGATTTTTCACCCACAATCAACAAGCCTAAAGAATTGGAAAGGATAGAATGATCCTCTATCCCTTCCTCTGGCACCTCCTAACTTCTGTTCAAGAAAAGTATTTTGGGATTAACAGGCTATGCATTGTAGCCTCTAAAAGGATGAGATTCGCATTGCTGCGGGGTAGGCCGTCACGGTGGCGTGTCCGTGCAGAAGGCGTCTTGAAATAATTCTACCCATCCCACAACAACCTTGACGCTGTTGTTACGTTGATCCATTCATTTAACATGAAATGATATCAGGTTTAATGACGTCTTGGACAAAATATTCAAACCTTACTGGTGCTGTGAAGGCCAGACAAAGTTCCAGCACGGAAAAGATAACTTGGCGCCAAGCTCTTAGAGGAGATGACTAAGAAGTTAAATTTGATGCTGTGGCTTGTAAGTTAAATTATGACGTCAGGTTCGTTGCAAGATTCAGGAGAGGTATGTAAACAGGCTTCAATCAAGGAGGGATCAGGGGTAATGAGCTATGCAGAATCATTGCTTAAGTCGACCAAGTTTATCACCGTACCTCACCTCATATTGCCTTCGCCGCCCATCAACAAGGTTGGCGTGGTGATCCGCGGGCATTGGCTGAGGATCGCTTGCTTTTTCGTCATTCTTACCGCATTTGCCCCACTGGAGCTCTTTTATGTTGATCATGGAGTAATTGACACTGTTTTGTGTGCTGGGGAGGCCCCAGATCCATGGATTGCAATGATTCAATGGACTTTGGAAGTTGGGATGACGGAGCTGGAAACAGACTGCGTTTATTGAGGCAAACGAACTATATAAGAATCCCTCCAGACCCGTTGGATTATAGCTGTTCTGTCAGCATCATCAACAAGATATAAATTCAACTGTTGCTTTTTACTTACTTTTGTTTTTTAAAACAATTACTGTACATCCTTGAATAAGCAGGTTGTCCCCGCATTCATCATCATGTCGAACATTGTACACAAAGTTAAGGATGCCGTGACTGGCCATTCGCATCACACCTCAGCCGATACTCATTCCACCACTGGTGTTGGTATGGCTATTCTTCCTTCCTGCTCACATTGTTTCCATGCATCGACCTGACAATTCTGAGTAGGTCAAGGAAACCACAGCACCCACAGCACCAGCACCACCCAGGGTACAACTCATAGCACCCATGGGGGAACTCAGCCGCCACATTCCTCAAACGTCGCCAACAAACTTGACCCTCGTGTGGATTCTCAAGCCACCACTAATCCCGGTATATTTTCTATTTTATGTCTCTTATCTATTTTTATATCTCAACCCCAGAGGCACAATCCGGCTAATAGCCTTGTAATTAGGCTACGGAACCCATGGAGCCCACGCTGGGATGACATCTGGCACTCAACCACCACACGCTTCTGGCGTTGCCAATAAACTTGACCCCCGCGTGGCAGAAGATCATTGTATGTTATTTCGATATTCATGTCAAGTCCCGAGTGTCAAAACTGACATGTCAATGATAGACAATCCCGGTATGTCCACGAGCGGTGGTACTGGCCGTGCTGGGCACATTGCTCTACCCCACGAGACGGGACACACTAGCACAGCCGAGCAAAGGTAAGGAGTATTGAGGCTTAGCGTTTTGGAGAGAATCCCATACCTCAAGTGACTAATATCCATGTTTTCGAACACAGGTCCAAGCTCGGTGGCACTGGCCATATGGGATCCGGAGCCCTGGGAGGAGCTGGTTCCGCCATTGGTGCTGGAACAACCCACCACGCAACTGGCCACCACGGCTCAGAGCCTGGCTTGATGCACACCAATCCACTGCCCAGCAACACAATGGGATCCGGGGGCGTTGGAGTCGGTGGGGTAGGGGGTACTGCTTCAGCCCTTGGCTCAGGAACAGGTCATCATGCCGCTGGTCACCATGGCTCAAATGCCATGCACTCAAGTGTCGGTTCAGGAACAGCCAGCCGCACCGCTGGTCCCCACGACTCCAATGTCGCGAACAAACTCGACCCAAGGTAAGTGAAAAGGAGGAAGAGGCTTCCCGCACTCGTACGCAGTGCATGGACAAATTAAAACGACCGGCCAGCTAACAAAATATCAAAACAATAGAGTGGATTCTGATCTCGATGGCAGCCGCACAGTCGGCGTCGGCGCAACCCACAAGTAGGTTGAGATCTGCCTATCTCGTCCAGCCTCATCCGCCAACTTCTTTTTCTTCTCTTATCTAGCTCGCGAACTGGACGGCTCGACAACAAGGACCCTACGGACGCAGCTCAGGTGCCCCCGAGTGTGATGAGCAAGCATGTTGGAGCTCCAGAAGTTGCCCACAATGACCCAAAGCACGATCGTATGCGTCGACATAGTGCGAAGCCGGGGGATTCGCTGCGGGAGTATGGATCTGGGACTGCTTAGGTATCCCCTTGTGATTGATTGAGGGTCTTTCTTTTCGGGGTTAAATTTTTCTTGATGTTTTCCGCGAATGTGAACATGGGGGGCACTTATGAACTTGATGATAAATCTCACTGTTGTTATTCTTATTTTCTTCATTGATGTATAACTTATGTCGCAATTTACTTCGGTTTCATTGTTATGAGACGATGTTTTGTACAGCAGATGTTACAATACAATACGATAGTTAATTACACCATTGGCGTCCAATATTACGAATATATACGATCTTCAAACACGAATGGCTCTCAACAGACACTTCCACTCAAGCAAAGCCACGTCGTTGAGAGCATTTCAAACGCGCCAAGGTCGAAAACAAGCTCGCAGTCAATCAATTCAAGAAGTTCTAGGACTGAGCATGTTCGTCTTCTCGAGATGTGCCTTTCTGTGGGTGGCTCACAAGACTCACTACAACTTTTCATACACTCTTTCATCCGTCCTGATGCGTTCCCTTGGCTTTTCGGGTAAGATGTCCTGTGCAGGTGCTTGTTTTATATCAGACAAAAGGTTCGCCGGGAGCGAAATATCCAACTATCAGCCCTAGGGGGTTGTACCTTCTTCTCCTCTAGTGTAGATTTCACGTCCTAAATCTGTCAAATCTTCTGTCTGCTTCCCTTGCATCCCCTGCTATGTCTCAAGCCCTGTGCTAGATCGCCAACCCCAGCGGATGATGCTCCATGCTCCCTCCCCATGGCGGCAGTGGCTTGAATATCTTTGGCAGGTTATTTGTTGTTTTTGCATGATACCTCGTGGTGGGCTTTTTGTCTTGAAGAAGCGTTCATTCACTTTGCTTTTCCGTGTATCCTGCTGCGGATTCTTTAATCCATCCCTTTCTTTCTTTTTTTTACAACGCTCTTTGTCTGGGGCTTTCAAGAACCTTCTTGGACTGTAATTTTAGATACACTGCACACAAAGGTGGATCATTAGCACGGCTTTCAGAAGGATAAACGGGACATGACCGCAGGGTTATATGACCACTTCCTCTTGGGCTGACATCCACCCCATCCACACCGGGTTATCATAAAAAAGAAAGCCCAGCCACAGTTCTTTTCCCCTCTCCCTGCCTGCAGCATTATTAGGCTGGAGTCCTCTTTCCTGCTGGGCCTGCCGGGCTGTTTTCTCCAGCACGTGAGGCGGTCTTTCTGTTTCCCGTTGAGGAGCCGCTTGCAGTCTCTATAGACAGTCTTTTCCCTGCGCATGAACGCCACCGTTCTTCTTGGGCTCACTGTTTTCTGTAGGCGAGGTAGTGCAATGGAGGCCCTGTATCCGCAAAAGACACATCGCAGTATGTATTGGCTTTCAATGGGTGCCAGAAAGCCCCTGCCGTTTTCTGCTTCCATTGCACGTCAATGAGACTGACAACAAACATGCCTAGGATCCCGACCTTGCAAAGAGATGTCTGCTGAGAAAATTGAAAGCATAGCTCCTGCTAGAGCTCCTGTTTGTTTTGTTGCAATAGAGACGGGGTCCATGGACTCTGATATCTGTGCCAGGGAGGATGACGTTGATAAGAAGGAGAATGAGGAGGTTCAGACAGGCTGCCATGGTGAAGCTCATGGGCTTGTTGTTGTTGCAGCTACCACCGCCTCCGCAACAATAGAAAACAGTGATGAATGTCTCTCAGGCAATGGAATAAAACAAACAGGCCCAATGACAACACCAGCTGAAGGAGTTCTGGTGACAAGCTGTTATCAAAAGAAGTCTCCCAAACAATCTACTGTGTGCACTAACAACCCTTCCTCTACCACAACACCCCCTGAGACTCTCTCTTCCCCATGCGAAACCTCTCCTACCTTCACTACGTCTGAGCCTACTATTGCCATCCTTTCAAGATCCTCGTCCGCTGAGATCACGGCAGCAGAGAAAGCAAACTTCCAGTCGACGCGCCCAGCCAGGCGTAGTTCTGAAAATACATCCCGCGATTCGTCCCTTTGTCAATCTCATTTTCGAGCAGCGAGGTCACGGAAATCGAGTGCAGAGATAGATGACATTGATAGTCTTCCGTCTTCAAGGCCAATCTCGCTAAGCTCATTCGCTGTTCGAACACACAATCGGAACAAAGGCTCAAAATCGTGGGTACCGTTCAGTCTCGAAGACCTAAACGAAGATTCCGATGAAATGGATCGTCGAAATCAAAACCATGCGGCAAGGCTCCCCGCGCCGGTTCTTACTCCCAGCGCAACTCCAGTTAGCCACCATCCACTCAGGAATGTTACAACGATTGATCCGAGGTCGAACATGTTCGCTTTCCACGGGATCTCACCCCCGCGTGCTCCTCATTGGCCTCAAGGAATACTACAACAGTCGCATCCAGGGCAGAAAGCACTGTTTGGATATCCTCAACATAGTTTGGGTGTTAACATCCCTCACCAGAACCCTCGACCTACAATCGTGCCTCACACAACCAATGCCACACCAGGAACTGGTCCACGCATGATGGTACCTGAGGATATCAGTCCTACCAAACAGGAAGAGAAGCAGGCATCGAGAGCTTTGCAATATAGTATGGCGGCACAAATCCATCTCCAAAACGGACACTACCCGCAAGGATCTATTTGTAATCCAAATAGTCAAGCGCAAAACATGTGTCCTACAAATGCTGGAAGATTTCCTGGATACCATGACCAAACGACCAGTCATATCAATCAGGACTATTCGTTAAAACCTCCTCCTTTGATTCGAGAACAAGGTAACAATACCCATTATTCTGGATTCGCCCCTCGCCAAATACAACCTTCTTGGTTTCCCAAAATGCTTTCAGAAACTGGAACTTCTTGTGCTACAGCAGAAACATACCAGGACACTGACAATATAAAAAACGCCTCAGGTTCACTTTCAAGCCAGTTGCCATCATCTCTAAAGGCTCATACTTCTCATCAAACTAATGTCAGCACCTCTCCTCAACGCATCAGTTCGGAACGACCATCCAACACCAAGCTACACGACACTGCCAGATATTTGAATAATGGCATAACAACTTCTCAAACTGCGACTGAAAACAATCGTGATCAAGAATTTCAAAGCGAGCGCAAAGATTACATGGGCGAAATCCATACTACATCCCTAACAGCAAATCCACTAAAATCCTCCCACAAAGGTTTCAAACAAGATCTATCCCTAGCTAAGAATGTGGTAACTCCACAAGCTCAGCGTACACCCACCAATGAGCAAATACAGGGGGATTTGCCGGACCCCGACCGTATATCAACCTCCATGCCATTAACATATACTTCTTCCAACAGCCCAACGAGCGTGAGCCCAGTATTTGCAGCCGCAATCACCAACATGCCCGAGAATGATGAGGCCCTCTCCAAATCGCCGCGATCACGGTTCAAGTTTCCCCCACCCGGGCTACCAATTCCACCAAACCTCCAAGGAGGGTTGACTGATAAACTCGCTAGGCAAGAGATTCCCATCTCGAGACTCGTTCAGTCTAACATCTGGTTCCACACGGATACCCGAGGTGATGATATTCTTCGTCAGCGCATTGTTGAGATTGCACGAGATGAGGCTAAACGTCAACGGACTACAAATATCCCATTTCGGCCTGGCGAGCGGGAAGGGGTGGCTGAAGCTGGAACTGTTTTATTAGGACAAGCTCTCGCCAATCTGCAGTCATATATCCTGAGTGCCTCTAACCAAGATAAAGGCTTTGCGAACTTTGGGCATGCGTCAAAATTTTGCTATGAACCTATACATAGTAGCCGCAAAAGTTTTTTTGACCTAGATCCTATCACTGATCCTTGGAAGTTGCCCCCGCCTCGCCATCCTTTGTCTAAAAATCCGCTCGTTGCGAATGAAGAGAGAAATGGTATTCAATATTAGAAGGAGGGTAAAGGCCTCTAGGGAAACTTGTAGGAGGGCATGAATCCGTCCGTGGTGTTCTTGGAATTAGAAGCCAGCATCGCTATTCTTGTTTGGAAGACTGTTTTTTTGCTCTATTTCTAGAGTTTGCCATTAGCAACAATACGGCGTACAGTGTTTCTCCAGTCATGGGTTTTTGATTTTTTGTTTAGTTTTTGTTTTTCTCCATTACTTCAGAGCGACAATATGTCTGCCTTTAAATGGGCGGATGGACTGGGTGAAGAGAGCTGTTAATGCTGAATAAGGGTGTATTCATTCTCGTTTTACTCTTCTTTTACTTTTTTTTGTATTGCAATTGGGCATGCATACACTTGCGAATAGGATCAGAAGAGGTTATTCACGTACATTACACATGGGACATCACAGCACGGGATACACTGGCTCTTAGAAGCTGCTAGTAATAGATTTTGATCGAGATTCTATTCCTCCAAATGTCCCTGATATTTGCGTTTACAGTTTTTGCAATATCACATCAACTCCCACCTTTTCACTTGCTTCCTCCCTCTTTACCGACTTCATTGATTCCCTTTTTATGCTTTTTGTTCATCTCACTTTTATTTTACCCGTTTGGCTTGCCTGTTACCACTGGCTGCAATGAAGCGAGCTGAAGATTCAAATCTCGTTGTCATGACAGGCAAGCAGCATTCTGCGACGCTTAAGCGGGTTTAAACGATGGATTGAACTGAGAAATTTCATTTTTTGAATTCGTCTCTCGAGACCTGAGTTATGGAATGGCTTTCTTCTCCTAGTGGGATTTCTGAATTTACGTCAAAATTTAAACGTGAATGATGGCGGCGTTGTGATGTGTGTGTACTGCGTGACGCGACGTGAGTGAAAAACTGGAATTTCAAGGAAAATTGAATCATATCTGCAATCAAACTCTGTATCTTCTAAACAACATGAAACATTAATAAAGCCACCAACCATGCAAATGGAATAATATTAACAGCAGGTGATGGGGATAGGAGAAAACGAAAAACAAACAAACGTGTACAAATTTAGCCCAAAGGGCAGGCCCGAGGGAAGGAGCAAATGAGCATAAGAACTATGTGGATTAAGACACAAATTTCCTTTGAACGGAGCTAAATAGCAAAAAGCAAATGTAATGTGATATAACCATGGAAAAGAAGACGAAAGAAAGGAATAAAAGAACGATGTAAAATGACGCTGGGGAAACAAATATCCCTCATAAAGTGTAGCATACTGCGAGGAAGACTAAAAAAAATGAAAAACTCCTTGATTGAAATAGAAGAAGTATAACTGTATGCCATGAAAAAAGAGCAACTCGGTACTCGCACCACCCCTTTCGTGGCGGCTGGTAATAATAAAAGGGGTGTATTTACTCGGAAACATGTTACAAGAAAGAAGAAGGCAAAGCCATTTATTAGCAATATAGAGGATTATTAGTGAAGTATGAGGGTTGGAACTGGTAGGCCAGAAGAAGTAGAAGAAAAATAGAACATCATTAAATCTCGACTTCATGGACAGTCAAATGGCTGTTTTAGCATGAAACAAGATTGATATGGTTATCGTTGAGAGCCGCACAGGCAAGGATTGTCCTATGTGGATGGAAGGCAGTGCTCATTATTGGCGAGGATCGGTTGGAGTGTAGAAAGCTAACGTGAGGCTCATAGGTAGAGAGGTAGGTGCCATCGGTGTTGAAGGTTTTAACTTCATGGCGGTTGGTGCCACTAAGGGGTAGATCGATCGTGTCAGTTTTGCCCGGAAGATATAACCAAGAATGAATAAAAGAATATCTCAGGAGAAATATTTTCGTCACTTACATAGTGAAAACAGGCGCATGTTCATGCACGGCTAAGGTCCGCAGGGTGTTCCTAGTAGCCTGAATCATGTCTATTGACGTATCCATTCGTAAGTCCCAAAGACGGACCTCGCCATTTCGGCTACCAGAAATCAGCTCCCTGACGCCTCCGCGTTGCATATGGATATTTGTGATCCATTGTTTGTGTTCTCGCCACACTTTAACCATAGCAGTTGTGGGTTTCAGGCGTTGGTCAAATACTCGCACGGCACCATCGCCAAATCCGGCGATGAAAATATTTCCAGCGACCTGGTCGGATGTCAAAGAGGTTATGCAAGAACCCGAACGCGCAGATATATCCTAATATAAGTCAGAAGCCGTACACTAATTAAAATTTAGATCGCAAAAATAGAAACCCACGTTAGTGCAAACTTCGGTGGCGGCGTTCCAGACGCGAATGACCTTTGTGTCACCAGCAACAAGTGCTTTCCCTTGCCCTTGTTGCCAGTCGAAAACCAAACCCGCATTTTTGTTACTAGGGATCAAGTCAGGGAGGGCACGGAAGGCTGTTACAATCTCAACATCTGATCCGGATTCATATTTGCGGAATATTTTCAAAACACCGTCTGAGGAGCCAGTCATCAAAAGCGCTTGGTCGTCTTCGTTGATGAATCGAATTTCGTTAATTCTCGACCCTAATGGGTTGCCATTTGAAAAGCGGCTGAGACGTGTTTGATTTTGCCAATCCCATATGCTAATTCCCAGTTAGTGGGTCTCCTCCAAGGCCTAACTTGATTAAAAACACATACCAGACAGTATCTCTATCGTCAGCTACCGCAATGTGATCCTCAAATTGGTGGAAACACATTTTCGTTGGTTGAGTCGGATTGCCCAGAAGGGCATAGGAGGCGTCCCAACGGTTAGTTCCCGCCCGCTCTTTGAGGGGTTGAGTATCCGTAATGATTTTCTCATTCCGGCTTCGCCTCCAGAGACGTTCATTATAATCCGCGCTACCGGGTTCATCTGATTCATTGGGTTTCATTTGGGGCTCGCGAAAGTACTACATCCGCAATGTCAGAAGAATCCGCTCACCAAGCAAAATTTGAAAAAGCGCTGAAAAATGTTGCAAAAGTGATTAGCTTACCTCAGTTGACCAGTCCAAAAACTTGCTTTCCAAGGGAATGGTAGGATTGGTTTTCATATCTCTTGGCTGAAAGCCCCGGGATAGCGGGATACGCGCTTGGCGATACGACCCTGATGTGGCTGGTTGATCATTAACCTCAGGAGGTCGAGTCCATTCGGCAGGCGCCCGACCCCGTGGGGTGATAGGGAAGGCACGTTTCATTGAAGCTGATCTAGAAGGCGATTCGGGGCGTTCACTGGTAGCACCTGAGCCAAAAGCTAGATTTTTCAAGGACGTAGCTACGCTAGCCGTTCTTCTCAAACTAAGAGACAGATATCCTTCAGCCTTTGGTGCTTGGTTTGACTGAGCTGGAGGCATAACGGGTGGTGATCGCTTCAAATCAGCTTGTTCCATGCGCCGATGTTTATTGGCGTGGACGCGAGAGAATAGTTTCAGAATTTCATCTGTGGCAGCTTGAGCTAACGCTCGCATTGGAGACTCCAAGAGGGATTTATGAATATAATCGACAATAACGTCAGCATCCCGGGCGATTTCGGGATGCGGATCGACCGATAGCATGAGGACAAGTTTCCATATTGAGCCAAATATGGTGTTATAGGACACTCCATTCTCGTATGGGAATGGTGGCATTTGGATATGCTTGTTGGCGGGCATTTGATATAAAAGAATGTGACGTTCCTCAAGGAGCTGTTCATAAGCAGCGACGAGGAATTTGTTCTTATATCGTTTCACAAATGTCGACAGGAACACTAGTAGCTCCTTTCTTACTAACACGCTACCATCAGAACCCATAGGCAGCACAGTGAGTGCCAAATATTCCTCAATCTGAGCCACTTGATCGGTCAAATCAGGGATTCCTATAAAACTTGTTAAGGCGTGCAGCATTGCGGCTCGTACCTCTGGAACAGGATCCAAGGTAAGTTCGCAGAGTCTCGATGGGGCAGAGCATCGAATACCAACCCATTTTGCTTCGGGAAAATCGAGCCAAAGCATACTTAAGCAGAGGCACGACCATTGGCGTAGAAGCGGATTTTCGACATCCATCAAATGGGTAAGACAAGCTTCGAAAAGCTCGGGGGCAAGGCAAACATTTTGGCCTTGGGGGTAGTATTTGCAAAATATTGCAACAATGAATGCGCACATAGCACGGTGTTCGCTAGCGTTACCCACAGGAATGGGGGACGACGGGCTCAGTATGTTGATGAAATAGTGAATTCCATTATCCTTGAGCAAATCATTCTGGACGGTGTGGTCGACAGCCATGATTCTAGCCCAAATAAAAACCATGACAGGTTTAAGCTCTTGGGCGGTACTCTGTAGAAGTTTGACGACATATGGAAATATGCCGATGCTTAGAGCTAGATGAACTGCCCACGGTCCTAGGTCAAGAAATTTGCTGAGCAAAATCAATGCACGGAGGCGATGTGCCTGGCTCAGCAACACTTGCAACACGATTGGAAGCTGGTCAGGAGGAGTCTTCTCCGTTGGGCCTGATGAAAGGTAAACTTCGAAAGCAGTGAGCTGTTCAGCAAAGAATGTTGAGTTCTGATAATCATAATGCCGCTTGCCTTCCTCATGCTCAATGAGAGCTGGGAGCTGAGCAAGGACCATCTCGATGGCAAGATCCCAGCTTTGCCACAGAGGGTGGGTGTGAGTTTCGGGTAGCTTGGGTGAGGAAATCGGGTGACATTCATGAGCCCTCATAATCCGTTCGGCGAGAAGGAAATTTCTAAACAGGGCAGCAACCATGAGATCCTGTCTAAAAAGTTTCTTGAATAGTGGCCTAGGAAGGGTATTCCAAGCAATCGTATCCGTAATTGCGGTAAATATCCAATTCAATTCACCAAGGGGGCTCCTCCGGTCTTGGAGGCGTCCAGGTACTCTGAATTCGTCGATGGATATGCTGGTGTGCAAAGGATTCTGCAGAATAAAATACCTCAAAGCAATCTCGATGGGGGTTGTCAAGCAACAGGTGAACAGGTCCGCAGGGAGGTCGGGGTTAGTTGGAAGGGTTTCGGTTCTCTCGCAAGCCGCGAGTAAAATACAGTCGCCA
This sequence comes from Blastomyces parvus, assembly GCA_002572885.1. Taxonomy (NCBI): domain Eukaryota; kingdom Fungi; phylum Ascomycota; class Eurotiomycetes; order Onygenales; family Ajellomycetaceae; genus Blastomyces; species Blastomyces parvus. Next base: position 61,004 of record PDNC01000033.1, read on the forward strand.
TAATTCTGAATAAGTGCATTTGGATCTCGTTTGCGAAGTTCGACGTTCTCTTTCTCATGCTTCTCTACGAATGTTTGAAAGTTATGGACGATATTGCCCGCATGAGACACGTCGAACACGAACAAACTTGGCCCGGCAAGCCAAGTCTGCAAATCGTACAATGAAACCGGAATATATTGGGTATAATTCTTGTTAAATACCCAGAGCTCCCCCGATTGGGTTGGTAAAGGGACGCCATGTCCGTTGTAATGAAATAGCACCCGCTCGTCTTTCGCGTTACGGCGAAGAGAGATGCAGAATTTCTTCGTCTCATCAACGGAAGGGTCCAAATATTGCTTATAACGTGTACGAAGACTGAGGGTTTCGTATTGTTCTTGCAGCTTCTTCCCAATTTGCTCCATCACCTTGTTCTGTGCTCCTGTGGTAGATGTCGGGTCCACCCAGCATTCCAGCTTCGCGGTGGGGTTGGTCTTCACTACATCTGGCGGGTCGACGCCAATGTTTAGGCAGATGGCCAGCGCGGCGGAAACAGTTTTCAGTCGGTCCCTCATGCGCCAGTCTTGGCTCGGCCAGCTTCCAGCTGGGTCCTTTGGTATGCCACTAGTTTCATGCCGTTTCTCCGTGAAATACATATAAAAACTCTATATCAGGTTACAGTTAGGAACCCTCTTTATGGGACAAAAAAAGCCGCCTATACGTTAATACTCACTGAATTAAGGATCTTTAGATATTCACTAGAAGTATATTCTTCATGCCAACCGTGTCGTAACTGGAAATCCTCATCGTCACTATGGGGAACCCCATTCTCCACACCAAATTTGGGGAAGTGTTCGCTCTTCGCCCGGATGAGAGCGGGAGTCGGGCGTAGGTTTCTTTTTACCACCGGTGCTCCAGCCCCATTATTTCCATCCGCACTACTGGAGGGAGCTTGCGAGGAATTCGGCCTTCCATTGCTTTGAAGCTGTTCGACGACGGTTGTCTTGGACCGTTGGTGGCTTAGGGTTGCGGGGGATGGTGCATTGCTTGACGGGGGTATATACTCGTCGACCTGTGGACCGAAGGCGACTCGAACCGACTTTCCTGGCCCACGCAGCTGTGGGCCAACACCTTGTGCCATACTGGGAGACATCTGCGCTGGCGCAGTTCGATCCATGTCAGAGTTGAGGTCCTTCCTCACAGGAAGCCATTCATGGCTTCAAGCTGGTTGCAACGGCTTGCATTCGATGAAACAAAGAGAGGTATTATTGGGCTTTCAACGGCTATTGAGCTGATATAACTTTATTAGAACCTGCATTATTTTGATAGCGACAACGTCCGCAACCAGAGCGCGGTTGCCTTGCGCCTGAACTTACCATGCGGTTACACCAAGGTGGGTAGATTCACATCCATGGACGTCTGGTCAAGCCGAAACAACGTTAATAAGAATGAACATTAGCAGAGGAGCACATCCTGCGCCTCTGATATTCAAAGCGTATTGTAGATCTGCCTCAGAGAAACAGAATCTATGCTGTTCCGGTAAGGCTTGAGTTCTACATCTCGTCCCGTCGTTGCTGGTCCGCCGCGACCGGAAGTTGGCGGCGGAATAACTATTCCCCGATATACTTGCGCTCGCTAATATTTAGTTAAGCGCCGGACGACGAGCCGCTCGCTTCGGGCAGGAACGAAGTTCGCGGAGAGCTCAGCTATTTCAAATGCATCACTACTCGTGAAAGCCAAACAGATATGTAACCAGCTCTGTCCTTGCGTGGATATTTTTACTTACTTGGCGTCACGCTGCGGCTGCGTCCACACCTCGTTCGTTCTCTCATATTTGGGAAATACCCGTCGATTGCCTTTATCTATGCTGTCTATTGACTGCCGCAGGCGTCAAGGGCTGAACATCCTGGTACTGTACAAAATGGAACCTAAGCCTGTACTAGAGCATCAATTGAGCTGGAGTGAGACAATATCACAGTTCACAAACATTTGCTCCTTGGCCACTTAACCCGCATCAATTATAGCCGTAATAGTCGTGCGTCACGAGCCGGACACGAACAGGTATGGGTAAGCTTGACACCTGGTCCTGATTGAGTTGCAGACATTCGAGAGAGTATGATTCCCTCTGGCAAAATCCGTGTCAATCATATCTGGGGACAGAATAGCGAGCTGGCCAGTGACTAATGCTTTGGAAATGCTCCTCCGTGTCCAGATTGTCCAGAGTGCTATCTGCCCATTGTTTTTTGCTGGCGGAGATATATGTATCTTGTGATATTATATCTAAATTGTCTTGACTCTTAGTAAATGCTCTCAACGTTGACTCTTTTGCTCTTATGAGCACGGTATTCATTATTGAAACCTTGGGCGCGGTAACTGGCGGCAACTCAGCCTAACAGAGGTCATGTTTTGTTGGACAGTGGACCGATAGAGGCTACAGCAACGTTATCTTTCTTCGTAGAAAATAGCCTAATCGTTTCTGACTCCATGCCATGGCAGATGATATTGTTCTTGTTATCGTTTGGGTTACCTTGGTGTTAATGGTAGCTATATATTACATTGTGTCGATTTTATCTAAAACTAACCCCTCGATGTCTTGGATCAGTGCAAATTTCAGTTTCAAATTTGCAACCAGGGAGGCAATCAGGCAACTTAACAACAGATACGAATAAAGTCTATATACATAACTACATCTTATTAGAAAAAGAGAAGCTCTTTGAAAAACTTTCAATAGTTGCTGTTCTGCTGAACTCCATTATTTTTGCATAAAATGCAAATCTACAATTTTCATACGATCCCCTTTATCTTCCTTCTTCCCCTCCCCTCCGAGTATTCTGTACTGCTCTATCTTGCATATGCTGCAAACAGGTTGGTTATCCAACACGAGTGTGCAACATTACCCTGTGGAGAACAAAGTACGGAGAATCTTGTGCTACATTTGAAAACCTGACAGACCAGTAAAAGCTACCGCATTCAGGGGGAGCGGCAGAGTTCCTTTTGCATTCACAGGTTTGAAAGCGACTCACTCGGGCATATTCTGAAACACACTTGGATTGCCCTCCAGAACACCCAAAATTTGCTTATTGAGATCATGGTTTTTTTTTTTTTTTTTTTGACGGACGGGTTTTCCCTTTTGTTTTTTGCTGGATGCTCCATTTTTAGTTGATAAGTATGGCTCCCCAGGCAATAATTGAATTTGCTAATTGATACTGCATATCTAGCTACATGTATTTTCCCAGATTCATGATATTTGTAGAGAGTATGCCAGTTTCTACCTGCCCCCGCGGATCTTGGAACGTTGCCACTCCGCCTCGATTGATTGTACCCCCCAACTTACACATCTGAAATGTTGGTGGACGGAAAATATATGAACAATCTGGGTAACAGAACAGTATCTTTTGTTGCACAAATGCTGTTGGCTGATTCACGTCATGCTGGCTATCATGCGACACCCCCCTCAACCGTCATTTCTATTTCTCCTTGCGCACAGATATATACACAGTACAGCTTACGCTGGACACGCAGCTCCCTTCTTTCGTTGCTAGTTTTCCAAAAATGTCCGCTAGGAGTTCCTTGCTCCCATCCCACCCAGGCATCCAATGACATCCATGGAACACCCACCCGGGAACATCAAGGCCGTGGAGGGCAGCCAGCTGCGACAGGGGGAAGGAAAATTCATCACCAACAGCGCGTTTTAGTGCATGTCAATCACACCCCTTTTTTTTGGCTGTGGTATTCGTCTGGGGCCCAGGTACGACGAAAAAAGCGCTCCGGCCTCAGATCAGGAAAGGACAAAATATTCTTGTTCCAGCGCCCTTTTTTAATTTCTTAAATGTTCATACGGAGTAACTCCTATGGCAGAAATGATCCCTGCGAGGGTTGCAATGCAGATATGAAGACATCGTACAGTCCGTTCAAGCAGAAATAGCTCCTTCGCCGGTCCGTGATAATCCATATGCCGTTGATTGTTCATGGCCCCCAGTCCGTTTAAAATTGTCCTTGTAATGGGTCCACCCATCCCCGGCAGATTATTTTTCGCATTTAGACCAAAAAAAATTGCGATAGGATCTTTCGCTAATTAGCTCAGTAAACGGGCAACGGAGCGCTTGGCCACCACCCCAAAGCACCGCCAACAGCATGAACCGGTGAATTTTTATACGGGGTAAATCGTCTATTTGTGTCCAGGGCGTTTTCTCGAGGTTTCTAGGCTTCCCTGAGGCTGGGAACCACGAGGCAGTTGGACAAAAATAATATCAGCCCGGAGCAATCGTCGAGGAGAATCGAATGTCCCAAGGTAACATTCCCCTGTAGGGCGCAGTTTTGAAGCTGTCGAAAGCCTGACCCACCTTGAGTCTCCCCTGCTGGAAGCCCTTGATGTCAGCTTTCTTGGGAGAATCAAGGGGTAATGTTTATCATATTATTAGGCGGTACAGTATAGTTACATGTAGTTGTTATTATTTTCTTACTGACTATTCCACGAGAAGCGGTGGCATTTGTCGACATTGAGGCTCCTTGATAGGAATATAGATTTTAAGTGTGTAGACTGGGTGATGCCATGCCCAAAGAATTCCAAGTTAGCAATGCGTATTACCACGTCGATGGATTATTATATATACACAGCTGCTTCGTTCAATAATAATGACGAACAAAGACGGAGCACTGCGACATTGCTTGTGGATGATATAGAGAGAGAGCAACTCTCCCAGGTGATATCAGGAAACGTAGGCGGGTACCGGTACCTCACCCACACGGGAGGAGCTGGTGCGGGCGAGGTACCAGGTACCCGCCCGTCACCACCGCCCCCGCGCGGCAAGACTAGGCCTGATCAGGGCGGGCTTGGCGCCCCTGAGCCCAACCAACTTCTTTTTCTCGCCCAAACCAACGACATCTTGGACCTGAACCGTGAGCAGGCACATGCTGTCTCTTTGCCGTCGTCCTCGTCCCTGACCAGAACAGCACTGGACTCGCCCCGTGCATCAGATACTCATCGGGAGCCCTTCAGCCAGGCGAGTTCTCATGGTTGCGTGACAAGGGCCCCCTTTTATGTTCTGTTGGGTTCCGTGTTGGCCGCATTGCCGTTGCTTGATGCTCCCATCGCTCACCAAACCAACCTGCCCGCCCCAAGACGATCTGCCATCATTTCGCTTCGCACTCTCTTTGCCCTTCGACGGCCGCTGCTCTTGTCGACTTGACCGCTTGGTAGCATCCAATGGTCTTGCGGTTGGCATTTGCTGGTGATTTCGTCGACCGCTCCTGACGACCGGTTTTGGTGGCTCAGGCACGCAGGTGGTCAGCGAAACCTTGGTTGGACCCTCCAGAAAAAAAGTTGGAGCCGCACGCCCCATTTGGTCGGTAACTTAGCTACTGTATGCTCACACACCTTCCACCCCTTTTTATATTTTATCTGCGAGCGGATGTTCTGCGAACACTCTGATGATGGCGATGGACTCGTCGACAATAATATGCTGACCAGGAGGGCGTGTACTCTAGCAGCGCCTGTCGCTTTCGTTCCCACAACGGCACCCATTTTCATTCGCACGATTCGTCCCTAACGAAACCGACTCGTTGTCTTTTGCCCGGCGCACCACGTTTTTGACGACGACTGCTGGTTGCCATTGTCATTTTAATTCCGACCTGCCGCCTCCCTTGTCATCCTTTTCCTCCTCATCTCCGACTTTCTCTTTTTCTAGATACCTTTACGTTGAGACGCCGTCTTTTCCTACCCCATTATGGCATTCCTATTCAAGTCGAAGAAAAGCCAGGCCGCAAACAATAGCTTGCCCCCAGCCACCAGAAATATTCATACCTCCGAAGGCACACCCCAAGGTTCCTCCTCAGCGCCACCCAATGGTGTTCGGGATGGTGGACCGGTGCAGTCTCCGGGTTTTGGGAGTGCGAGCAACTCCCTGAACTCCATGAGCGGCACCGCTAGCCCAGATCAGTCTAGGACACGCAGAGATAGAGCAGACTCAGAGCCCCAGGTATGTTCTCCCCCGCCTATTCTAGAGAAATTATCGCCTTTCCACAAGTTGCTTTCTGTGCCTCATGCTCTAGCGCCCTTAGTCTTACTACAAGGGAGGCTGGTCAATACGAGAGCTAACTGTGTGCTGCCCAGGGCCCACGATCACAGGCTCCAAACGGAAACAACACGCCTTCACCTGTTCCAAATCCCGCCCTGTTTCCTTGGTCGCAGCGGCGAATAAACTTTCCTCAGAGTGCCCGCCCTTTTCCACGATATGGCGCCGCAGTTAATGGCATAGCTTCAAAAGACGGGGATATTTATCTGATGGGTGGGTTGGTGGAAAGTTCAACTGCGAAAGGGGATTTATGGATGGTGGAAAATAATGGAGGGAACTTGTCCTGTTTCCCTATCAACCCTGTGACTGAAGGGCCTGGTCCTAGAGTTGGACATTCAAGTTTATTAGTTGGAAACGCATTTATCGTGTTTGGGGGTGATACAAAAACGGATGAAAATCAGTCGTTGGACGATACATTATATTTATTAAATACTTGTGAGTTTCTCTGCGGCTTTATATTGATTGACTTGATTGGTTTGATTTTCTAGATTGCTCACAATTACTCTAGCATCTCGACAATGGTCTCGTGCTGTTCCTCCCGGACCCCGACCTGCAGGCAGATATGGCCATACGTTGAATATAGTAGGTTCAAAGATCTATGTGTTCGGTGGCCAAGTGGAAGGCTTTTTCTTCAATGATCTAGTCGCCTTCGACCTCAATGCGCTCCAAAATCCGTCGAATAAATGGGAATTTTTAATCCGCAATAGCCATGATGGTGGACCACCTCCTGGCAAAATCCCACCAGCTCGAACAAACCACTCCATCGTCAGTTACAATGATAAGCTTTACCTGTGAGTTGCTTCACTGACAGTATGATTTTATGCGTTGGTACTAATTCTAGTAGATTTGGTGGAACGAATGGGATAGAATGGTTTAACGACGTCTGGTGTTACGACCCCAGAACAAATCTATGGACACAACTAGACTACGTTGGATTCGTACCAGCGGCGAGAGAAGGTCATGCTGCGGCCATAGTTAATGATGTTATGTATATCTTTTCCGGACGCACTGAAGAAGGCGCAGATTTGGCAGATTTAGCCGCATTCCGCATCACAACCAGACGATGGTTTTCTTTCCAGAATATGGGACCATCGCCTTCTCCCCGTTCTGGTCATAGCATGACCGTGTTCGGGAAACAGATCATAGTGCTTGGAGGCGAACCGAGCACAACAACCCGCGATGCTGAAGAGCTCAGCCTCGTGTATATTTTGGACACCGCCAAAATTCGATATCCTACCGAACCCAGTCCCACTTCTCCCACCGGCAGCGCCCCCCGCAAACTAGGCCAGGCAGATCGAACTACTGCTTCCGGCCGTACATCACGGGAAGCGCATAATTCAACTCCAGACGTGCATGGCCGCCGTGGACCACCATCCGGTCGCGACAGCGCCACCTCTGGTAGGCCTGATGCGTCTAGCCCTGCCCCTGGTGGCCCAGGGTCTCGTTTACCCCGGGCATCAATCGCCCAAGCCCCAGCAGGACCACCCCCTCCCGGACAAGCACCAACTCCAACTCCTAGACACCCCAATGCTGGTGGTCATAGTGCGCGGAGCAAACCACCCAAAGGAGGGGAAAGAGGCATGACGCCTGTTGACAATCTGAGAGCTGTCGGGAATGAACGGGGCACGCAGTCACCTGCAATACGTGATATGATGGCAAATGCTCGGCCAGGACGCGAGCATAGTCCTGGTTCTGGGGGACGCCAGCAATCCTCGCGGCTTTCAGCTAGAGCTATGGAAGCTGGAGAAGCCGCACCGCTTGTGACACCAGCGAGGCAACGCTCCTTACGACAACGACACCATAACTCTATTGATAGTGTGGATGACTCCATCCTCGGCAAGGGTCCCAGCAGTGTCGATGGGTCTGAGCCAAGAACTTATAGAAATTCTAGAAACCTTACAGACGAGCCTCGCTCTCCCCGGCTAACACCGCATCAAGAAGCTCTTATTAAAGACCTCGAAGCAGCGAAGGCCAAGAATGCTTGGTATGCTTCAGAATTAGCAATGGCCCGCAAAGCAGGTTATACCCTCAACCCAACAAACCCCTCTCCTCTTGATCAGCGATCGATAGATACTTTCAAGGAGGAAGATCGTCCTTTGATTGAAGCCTTCCTTTCCATGCGAGGAGAATTGGCGAAAATGCAAGCCGCTGTTGATCGCCAGGCCGCGATTGCATCCAAACGGGTGGCAGAGGTGGAGCATCAGCGGGATGCAGCCATTAACGAGGCTGCTTACGCCCAAGCTAAACTCGCGGCGCAAGGAGGGAGCCAAAGAGGGACACCACAATCGGATCGTAACGGTCGCGACATGGATGAAACAAACCCCGATCGGTCCGCTGGAATAAGCCGACGACTAGCTCATGCCCTTGGATCACAAGCGGAAATGAAGGCCAAAGTTGAAGCGTTAATGTCTGAACTTCAAGAAGAGAGGAGGGCAAGAGAGCTTGCCGAAGAGCTTCATGAGGTTACGAGTAAAAGATTGTCAGAAATGGAATCACAAACTAACAACCTAGAATTGGAGAGCCTTCGAACCGAGCTGCATCACTTGCAGTCTGTATTCAGAGAAGAGGCAGCGCTCCGATCCGAGGCTGAGAGCGCACTTAAGCTAGCTCATATTGATAAAAGCGAACTTACTCAAAAAGTTGAGGAGCTCCATGACCGCCTGGAAAACCATGGCACTGATGTCGGATCTCTTCGTGAAGCGGTCAATGCTTCCTCCGCGAAAACTGAACTTTTGGAAAGACAGCTGGAGGAAGAACGTGATCACCGCGAAGGCTTAGAGAGGAAGCTCCTGCAACTGAGAGCAGAGCACGAGGAGAGGACGACTGAGCTCGAGAATACAACGCGCCGGTTGCGAGATGCTGAAGAATTGGCAGAAACACATGCTAGGGAGGCAGAAAGCCACAGAGCAGCGTTCTTGGCCGGTTTGGATCGAGCTTCTTCGCGCGATGCCGAATCTGCGGCTAAGTCGCTTTCTGAGCAAAGAGTCGCGGCGCTGAAGGAGCAAGTTGACCGGGCGAATCAAATGGTCAAAACTAACCACCAAGCGGCGAATGAAGCTTCTGAGAAGCTTCGACGAGCTGAGGAACGTATTGCTGGATTGGAGCAGTATCAAGAACAGGCTAGTCGAGAAGGTCTGCAACTCCGCAGACAACTCCAAGCTGCTCTAAAAGAGAGCCAAGCGCTTAGCAATGAGAACCGGGAAGTCAAGTCGCAACTCGAAAGCCATCAACGCGACGCGAGCGCTTTGGCCATACAACATGGCGCGTTAAAGGAGCTGCTTGGCGAGCGTGGCATTACTGCGGACAGCAGGCGATCTCCATTGTTGGATTCACCAGGCTCTCGTTTCGGAACTCCTGAACACAACCGCCTCCGTGAGCTAGAGCAACAACTCCAATCAAGCATAAAAGCACATGAAGAAACGAAGTTGTCGTTCGAATCGAGGGAACAAGAAGCCGACCGTGCGTACAATGAGAAGCTTGAGCAACTTGAGAACGACTACCAATCTGCCGTTCACTACGTGAAGGGAACAGAGAAAATGTTGAAGCGAATGAAGGACGAGCTTTCGAAATACAAATCACAAAATTCCAAGTTACAGGCTGATTTGGAAACTGCACTTCAGAAAGCTAGTTCCAGATCCTCCCCATCTCAAGAAGCATCCGCTCAATGGGAGGCCGAGCGGTCAAATATGCAACAAACTCTATCTGACCTTCAGGAAAAGACTTCCGCTTCAGTTGCTAACCTAGAATCCCAGCTTGCAAAACTTCGAGAAGACCTCACCGCTGCACAAGCTGAAAGAGAGCAGAGCCAAACGGAGCAAGGCAACATAAAACGTGAATTATCGAACATCACGGAAAAGAGCCGTGCGGACCTGGAGCAACTCAAGAAGGAAAATGCCCTGCTTGAAAGCCGGGCGTTGGATGCCGAACAAAAGGTCACAATGCTGCTTGACCAAGTTGAATCATCAGTGACGAATTACCGACGACAATCCCAACAAGTACTTTCCCATTCCAACGGCTTGAGCCGTACAGTCAGCAACGCCTCCAGCAATACGATCGGTGGCCGACTCAGGGCTGACAGCAACGTTTCCCAAGATGACTCTTTCCTCGATCACCGCGGTTCTTTCGCACTAGATTCGCTTGCTAGCGAACTAGACGCTCTCCGAAACCACTGGGAAAGCACGAACCGAAACTACCGTCTAAGTACCCAGTTCGACTTCGACCGTACACCCACTAAGGAAACATACGGCGAGAGTGGCTTGAGTGATAATCTGGCGAATTGGCGAAAGCGGTTGGATGACGAGGAGCGCTCGTCAACTCCCGTTAAGCCCCCGGCGTCAGCTGCCTTGTCCCCTACTGATGCTACTGCGCCTGCACAACCGACGAAAGATAACATGATTTGACGTGTTTAAACCGCACATGCGATGCAAATGTCACTTTTTCCACGTGGGTCTATAATGGGTGTACAAACCTGGGTGCTTCTTTGGTTGTTTTAAGAAGACACGGCGTGTCTAGAGAACGAGTGATCACGGGACCTTGATGGTCTCTGCTGTTTGATATATATCCCCGCCTCCTTTTTTTTTCGTCTCCCTCTTCCTGGTGCCAAATAATTTTTCTTTTTTCTTTGCTTTTCTTTGTTTGTTTTAGTTGGCTTGAGTTTATTTTCAATTCCATGTTTTTGCTCCTTTTTTCTATTTGTTATTTGTTCCCTTTTATTTTTATTTTTCTGCTTCACAACCCTCTTCAGCCATTCCCTCTATTAGTCGAATAATATTCTATTAACCTATACTCCAGTTTATTATTCTTATATTCTGCCTTTTCTTATTCTTGACTTGACTTGACTTTATTTATTTTATTTTCTACTTTTTCTCGCGTGGTTTTTCTCCGCTACTGCGCCACCTGATACTCCTGACTCTCACTTTGGTCTTGTCTACTTGCTGATTTTCTTCATGTACGACCCTCCTTCCTCTCTTTCCCTTCGCAGACTCCCATTCTTTTCTGTTATGGTATATCCTTTGACTTATCTTCTGTGCCAGATAGAGACAAGAGAATGTCTTAGAGTATATATATTATACATATACTTTTTTACTCGATTTTGAAGATCGTTCGTCATTGTTCCCCCAAAATTTTGTACCTGGTCATCCTATATGGCCGATGATTCGGGAGCGTGCTCCCTTTCACTCGTTTCAACATCTTTCGCTCTGTTATTATTGGTGCAGCCTGTTCCTTTCTCTGGTCTTGGGTTTTTGAAGACCCGTCCTTTTCTTTTTCTTTTTTCCCCTCTTTCTTTTCCTTTTGCCTGTGCTTCCTGGATTATCTGGCTCCTCCAACTTTGTTGCCTTGTCCTCTTGCTTCTCCCTTTTTTTTGGTTTCATCGCGCTCTACTGTTTACTCTGATATCCCTCACTAGTTTATTTTTGCTAAAATAAGTTTCTTTATTATCCTTTCACATTCATATATATTTATCTTTGCCAGATGTGTTTTAACTATTTATTTGGCGATTCATGACATCTATTCATTTGATTTCGATTTTTGGTTTAAATACTTCTACGACACATTTTTGGGTCTTCTTTGTCGTATCATTTTCGCTGTGTATAAATAACCATTTTTGGAAAATGCAGGGATGGCTTGAACAGCTAATATTGACTCGGGATTTTCTCTTTAGGGTACCTGTACAATTGTTGAGCGTGTAATAATTAAGGGGGGAGGAAATACGGGAATGAGGAAGGTAAGTAAGATCGAGCCGTTTAATAATTTATTCATCGTAGTTGCGGTATGGTAGCAAATAATATCAAGGATGGCCCATTAAGACCCGATGCACCTGCTCAATTCGTTTCTTGAATCGCCCTATATCTATCGACAGATCCCTTGGGCAAAAAATTGGTCATGGACAACTCCATTCATCCTTTTTTCCTCGTCAACACTTCCCCAAGCTCCGCCACCAGGAGTGTGCACGACGATCCTGTCACCTTCACGCATCGCCACGGTTGCCTTTGCGCCGAGGCTGACCACCCTTTCATCTCCTGTTTCTTCATCTCGCCTTACCCACAAATTCGTCCCTGGTGTACCGGGGCCTCCCCCCTGAAGACCGTAGGGCTGATGGCTCCTGCGCTCAGACAATATCGAACACTGCACGGGAATCAGGAACTCAAAATCGCGTACCACGCCGTCGCCACCGGGATGCGCCCCATGACCCCCTGATCCTTTTCGGAGGGAGAATTCCCGAAGGATACATGGGTATCGCTTCTCGAAAATTTCAGGATCTGTGATGCAGGTGTTAGTCATGTGCGTGTGAACGCCGCTCTGTCCAACTCAGGTCGGGCCCGCTCCGCTGCTGCCGGCAATTGTTTCATAGTAGCCAAATCCATTGACATGTTCCCCGTTCGCTGTCTTTCCACCTTTGCCAAAAGTGAGGTTATTGCAACAAGCCTTGTGATGCGGCACAGGCGTTGGACGCCTTCAGGACAACATCTGTGATTCGTTGTGATGTAAGTACGTTACCACCCACGACTCCAGCGCTCTTGGATGGTGACAGTAGTGTTCGTGGAGGAATTCGAATGTCGATGGGATTCAGACATCCTTGGTTTAGAGGGATATCGGATTTCACTAACGACCGCAGGCAGTATATAATTGCCGAATGCGTGATGGCTGTAGGAGCGTTGGTATTGCCGAAAACTTCACAGCCAGTTCCCGAGAAATCAAATACCGCCTCCCCCTTTTCGCCATCGATCGTTATCTTCAGGGCAATGGGTGTACCATCATCCATGTAGTCGACGGCTTCCAACGTAGCACCCAGTGTTTTGGAAGTGATCTTCAGAAGTTCTCGTACGGCGATTTCGGCGGTGCTTTGGATTGCGTACATATATGTATGCACGCGCTCTAGCCCATATTCTTTGATTAAGCCATTGATAAGCAAAATACCCTTCTGGTTGGCAGCGACCTGAGCCCGGAGATCAGACATGTTATCCTGCAGACATCGGGTACCGGAACAACCAGGATACTGCGCTGGCTCTTTCAATAGCAACTCGGTCATTCTTTCCTCATTGAATACTCCCCCGGTAACTAACTTTTCTGCCTCGATTGCAGCCCCTTGTTACCATAATTCCGTACTTGTTGGGGGCATGGAACCAGGGAGGCAACCTCCGATATCTGCATGATGACCTCGGGATGCAACATAAAATACGATTTCGCCTTTATCAAAAACTGGCGTAATGACCGTAATATCGGGCAAGTGAGTCCCACCGCAGTCGGATGGTTGGAGATCAGGACGTCACCATCCTCGAGTTTGCCCTCCCAATATTTATCTTGGTATCGGACTGCAAATTGCATTGAGCCCAAGTGTACAGGGACGTGGGCTGCATTAGCCATGAGTCCTCCATCAGGCGAAAACAGTGCACATGAAAAGTCAAGGCGTTCTTTGATGTTGGTTGAAACAGAGGTCTTTTGTAGAGTCCGACCCATCTGCTCGGCAATGGACATGAACCGGTTACTAAATACTGACAATTGGATGGGATTAATGCTGGTAGGATTTGTTGACGCGTTTACTGACGTATCGAGCGTGGGTACTGCCTTCTTGAGGTCGATCACCACGCAGCTTTCAAGAATGTTCGCAACGGCACCCGGGACTAAGACTATCGTCTGGGTTTGGTCAATGATCATGGCTGGGCCTTGGATGCGGGAACCCTCCATGAGTTCTTCGAGCTTAAGCACGGGAGTTGCAACTCGTCCGTGTTCTGCGCCGAAATAGACCATCGTCCGCTCTTTGACGCCCGTGGTAGAAACTTCTTTGAGTACTATTTTCTTCGTCTGAATGCGAGAAAATTAGCAAGGAGGATTACCTCGGGTGGGATTTTTTGCTTGATACTCACCTGCGCATATGGGCTGAGCTCTTTCTGCCGCGATGAGGACGCAATGCTTCGCACCCGAATATCATCAACAAGTATCCGCTTATCAGGTGAAAGAAAGCCAAACTCGATTCGATGCCGTTTGTTGAACTCAGCACCGAAATTCTAGTCATCACCTTTAAGTATCATAAGTGCCGTACTTGTACCTTCATAACGCATATTCAGATACATTTCATGTCTGATATTCTTGCGTGAAAATCCATGATCCAACTCAGCTGTGGAAGTTTCCGCCAGCGCCTCCAGCTTAGACCGAAAGTCTTGTTCAGTCGACGTGCTAAAGACGTCTGAGGCTGGCTGCGTCGCCTCGTGCACTACATCTGCGAGAGCCATACCATAAGCCGACAGGATTGAGGAGTATTTGTGAATGATGACGCGGGAGATTCCCAGAACAGATGCCACAGAGCAAGCGTGCTGGCCACCAGCACCGCCAAAACACGATAGATGATGCACAGACGTGTCGTACCCACGAGCCTCCGTCAATGCGCGAATTGGCCGCGCCATAGATTCGTTAGCAACAGACAGGAATCCAAGAGCCACTTCCTCCGGCGTAAATTCGTTCCAACCCTTTGAGCGTTGTTCACTGTTAATTTTTTCGGTTAGTTCCGTGAACCTTTTGCGAGTGATTTCCACATCAAGGGGCTCATCTTCATTTGGTCCGAAAATCTTTGGAAAATAGCCTGGCAGTAGTCGCCCTAAGAACAGGTTAGCATCAGTCACAGTCAGGGGGCCACCTTTTCGGTAACACGCTGGCCCTGGATGTGCGGAAGCGGACTCTGGGCCCACGGCAAAAAGACCGTTCCGCCAGAAGAGGATCGAGCCGCCTCCTGCGGCGACAGTGTTGATGTCTAGCTGGGGAGATTGGATGGATACGCCGGCAATGGTAGTTTCGAAGACGTGGTCGTAAACACCCGAGTATCGAGATACTACAATGCAAACGGTATTAGAAGAGACTGGGTGTGAAAGAACTGCAAAAGGAAGACCAATACGAACCATCTGTGCTTGTGCCGCACATATCAAATCCTATGACAGGGATTTGCTCGTCGTCGTCCCAGGAGGTCTGGGCATATCCGACGACACCACCTGCTGGTCCTGATAAAATAGCTTTCAGACCGCTTAACTTCCGAAAATCCACCAATCCGCCGTCCGACTGCATAAATTCACACCGCGTGCTTCCAGAAGCAAGCCCACCAATAAAATTCGAGGAAATGGAGTCAATATACTCTTTAATCACCGGGGTTAAATATGCATCCGCAGTGGCACTCATGCCACGAGGCACCGCCTTTATCATGGGGTGCAGTTCCGAAGATATCGCAACAGAAAATCCCATCTCAATAGCAGCCTGCCCAATCAATTTCTCATGTGCCGGGTAGGTATATGAATGAAGCAGCACGACGGCTATTGACCGGTATCCTTCATCCCATAACATTTGGAGGTCATCTCTAACTTTTTTCATGTCCGGCTTGACGAGAACATGGATATATTCTCCCGTAATTCCTCTGACGACATCTTCCGTTTCCTCAATTGGGTTAGGATTGGGATCTTCAGTGTATCCTTTCAGCGTTACTCTCTCGTCAACCTCAACGACTTTCTCATAAAGCACGCTCGGCTTCGCGACAGAAAGATCAAAAATTTTCGGCCGAGACTGGTTTCCGATGACAAGAAGGTCTTTGAAACCTTTCGAAATGAGCAGTGCGGACCGCGCTCCTTTTCTTTCCAGTAATGCATTGGTTGCGACTGTCGTACCCATCCGAAGTGATTCGATGGGTGTGAGATCTAGTTGCTGCCCTCGTGGTAACTTTTTACCGGTGGCGATCTCTAGAACGCGTCTGATTCCCTCTGTTGGCGCATCTTTGTAATTTGATGGATCGACAGAGAGGAGCTTGAAGATAATATCGCTGCGTCCGGGTATTGAAGCGTGGACGTCAGTGAATGTCCCGCCTCGGTCTATCGAAATTCTGACCTTGGGCGGCGATTGTGTCGGGGGAGTTTGGATGGTCATGGTGGTCTAGTTGTGAGTGAGATAGGATTAATCTCCATTCAAGAGTTGTTCCAGGAAGGAATTATGGGGGTCGTATTGTGGTTTGTGATGACTTTAAAGAAACTTTGAAGTGCTAGACATGAGTAGAAAATGCGAGATGGATTATTTATTTAGAAAGTGGTTTGCTGAATACGGTGTTCCGCAATTATAAATCCACGAACTTTGTCATGTCTGCGCCCTGGACCCCTGGGGAAACTTCCGCGCTCCCCCCAAGAAATGGCCAATACCATCGTCAGGAAGTCACCATCTATATCCACCTGAAGGAAGCGGTTTTCATCTCCCAATGAGGACGTAAGATAATGACGACCTGGCTGCATCTGGGCATGGGCAAGCCGGGGGGTTTATCCCGGAGATCGGGGCAGGATACCGATCTGATAAGATAGACTTTTTCTCCTGGAATTTGTCCTATAAGTTTTGTTAGCGTCTTTACTCCTTCACAGAACCTCAGAAAACAGGCTGAGACTCGGGGTTGTGTGCCTCGCTTTCTGAGTGTATAACGCTGCCTAAAATGTGTTGATGCGATGATAAAAGGACTGCCGTGGGAACATGCCCACAGCGAGGGAATAATATGGACCATCTAGCTTGTAGCTAAATCCAATAGTAAACCGTTCTCACTTCTTGTTTAACCCTGCTCAAGCATTAAGACCGCAATCAATCTATCATGGTTGGCAAATCTTCAACGCACATAGTTAGACTCAATGCGCGCAAGAATGTGGTAACTTTTACTTCCGGGCTTGCTCTGACGTACCTCCAAGTAAACCTCATCTCCCTACTCTGGCGATACGCTGAAGACTTCCGCCTTCTCTGGCAACGAAATCCTGTTCCCTGTCCTCTCCTGGCAGAATCTAGATCAGTCGGCAAATATTCAGATCTGGAGTCATGGATGACCAATACCCAAGACGGTGACATTGCAGCTGAAATCGACCTTCGCACCGACGCCCCTCGTTACATGATGTACAGGGGACGGCAACCTGGTCAAGTTTCAATGCCAAGATATACTCGACGAGTGGACGGAGGACCATGTAGGATTTTTGACTGGATGTTCGTTTAGTTTCGGGAGCGTTCTTACGCTTGAAGGGCTCCCCCTCTTCACACCCGCATGCAAAGGAACTGTCCAATGTGCAGGACAAAGGCCCCTCTCTGCCCTGCCTGCGTTTTCACTCAGGGCACATTCGTGATTTCGATGCGACCCTATGCTTTGGAACAAATCGACGATGTACGGACTATAACACGGCCGTACGTTGCGACCCATGGAGAACCGATTCCTTGGGGATGGGATGCTGTTTGCGACTGGGCAATGAAGATATCGACTGTCCAGGGTGGGGAGACGCGCCATTGATGACTGATGGAAAGCCCTTGGGTTCCGTAATGGGAGAGGATATTGTTCGGTTTTTTGGGGCTGTGGGGTTACTCCCCACAAGGCTGTAA
Organism: Blastomyces parvus; assembly: GCA_002572885.1. Classification (NCBI taxonomy): domain Eukaryota; kingdom Fungi; phylum Ascomycota; class Eurotiomycetes; order Onygenales; family Ajellomycetaceae; genus Blastomyces; species Blastomyces parvus. The sequence goes on from PDNC01000033.1 coordinate 78,421, forward strand.
TCAGGGCAAATTTGTAACCTGTTGTGATGGCTCATGCACCAGTGCATATGCTGATGCTGGATGTGAAGGAAGATGAAATTTTAAGTAGACGGTAGGGAGATGCAATTCGAGCTTCTGGGGTTTTTCGAACATTTTTAGATAACGATGCGAGGCTTTCTTTGTTCATGTAAATTTGCGAAGTGTACATGAATGACAAACTGCCTAATATAATGGTGAATAAACCCAAGCACATGCAGCATTCATGTAGCTCCCTTGAATTCATTTTGAGGATTTCTCTTTTCAACTAGTTAATCGTAATACGCTCTGTTCGAGAACTTGGAAACTCCTTCGAGTAGCTCCACGTTCATGAACCTAGGATAGTTGGCATAAAGATGGAGACATCTCTGAGGAAAATTCCTAACTGGAGGCGTTGATAGCTTCTATCAAGCATCCAGTCATTCTGACGTGTCCAACAATATATTATTGATTGGCCGCATAAAATTATATCGGGTACTTGACGAGAGGAAGAAACACCAATATGTGGACAAGTAGACAAGGATAATGACAGGTCAGAAGTGTCAACCCGCGTCAAGCTTTTCACCCACCCGATGTCGATCTCGTGTAGTATCTCTTTGCGACCCTCGATTTTTAGCCTCATCTTGAATAATAGTTGGAGGCTCAGGATATCATAACCACCAAAGCGTGTCGATTGAAAAAAGAAGATATAAAGGGATATGGAGTAGATTCCCGGAGACAAGGCATCATGCCACCCGCAAAGTTAGTAGAATATCTAGCGGTTGCCCTGAGAAGGAGCTTTGGGACATGATCGGGAGCCGATGCCGACGACGAAAAGTCGCCATCAATTGATAGTAATTATTAAAGTCCCCAAACTTCCCAGCAACACACAGCAAAGTTTAGTGATATTCTCATTTTCGGTCAGAAAGGTCCAGAAAGGAACTCACGCCACTGATGCCAATTGGGCAGAGCCTGGCAAACTGAGCGCCTAGACATACCTAGGTACCGGCGACAACACTCCTTTGAGTTGAGCCACACGAAGGATTCTGATATGCGATCGTACTGGCTTACCCCCCTGCAACAGGGAACAGTAATTAGGTTTCCTGGGGCTCAGTCAGTCGGCCTAAAGAAAATCCCTGGAATGGGTTGGTACTCGGAAGGCGTTCTGCGCGCGCGGAGAAAACTTCTTTGACGTTTCCTCAGGGGTTGGAAACCACAAGCCTACGTTGCCATGTCAGAGCTCAGTAATATTTGGTCAGGGGTATGGGGCTTGATATTTGCCAAGTCGTGGGTTTGCTTTGCCATCCGCCTGATATCCACCAGGTTCGCTTCTAGGTTGTCCGGTGAGGTTCTCAAACAGATGGGGAATTCTCCCATCAATCAGATTGGTCTGCTTTCAGGCATAATTGAGCCTTAATCTCGAAGCCTGGCAGTGTGTGCCTGGCAGTGACTGATCTCTGCTTCACTCCAGGAGTCCAGGTGAGTGTTTTTATCTTCGCAAAGGAGATGTCAATACCTTCTCAGAATCTTTCACGGGAAATTGGGCTTACTGATATCAAAACAACTAGTAACTTAATTTACCATCCCGATGCCCAAAAATATTCAAGCCCCGTGGCTTGCACGCCATGAGAAGGTTAAGTTGCATCGCCCCTAGTTATATTAACTAGCGTAAAACCGACGTTAGGGCTGGCTTCAAGAGCCGCATGACCCCACCCCCGCGTCGCCGCTCCAGTCTCCCTTCAAGAATATTTATACGGAAAACGGAGCCTTGGGGGATTCTGGATTGGAATTATCATGTACGGCAGCTTCAATATATTCTGTGGCAATTTATCCAGGGAGATGATATTCGGATATGTCCCGCTCGTTACACTCGGATCGTCCTCGCCGGGCCTTCGTTGCGTGAGTTAGATCGCCTTTCACCTTCCATTTTCCCAGCATGCTAAGCCTTATCATAGATGCAATTACTGTAAAAAACGCAAGACAAAATGTCTTGGTGGAAATTATGGGTTGGCTTGTAGAGCCTGTGTAAGCGCAGGTCGACCATGCACTTACCCAGATGCCCAAAAGACTGTCCGAGTCCCTGAAGCGTGAGCTTTCCAATGCCCTTCTGGAGGCCTTGATATATGTTATGTTGACAATTGGTAGATATCTCATACAGCTAGAAGCTCGACTTAAAGCATATGAGCAAGAACATGAGCATGATGCAGGACGCCGGAGATCTACAAATGCGGCCCAATATGAACATCAACCCCAGCAGGATCCTCCTGCTACTGCTCTCTCAGACCGTTCTGAGTCACCGACTCCAATCCAGGACGAGGAAGGCATTGACGATAACCCGCTCACTGAAAAGATAGCTCATCTGGTACTCAGTCCTGATGGGGATAAACGTTCGTATTGTTTTTTCCTATTTGATAGTACTTCTGGAAACCTCATTCTCATATGAAAACTAGGATATTTTGGCAACTCTTCATCCGCCAGTTTAGGGAAGAAGTTTCTCGACTTTGTCAGGTCGTTCAAGGCCGGTCTCGATATTGGAGAAGATTTCATAACACCAACATACAACAGCAACTCAAACTTCTCTACTCGGGTGAATTCACGCCAGTCCAGGCGACCACCTACTTCAATCCCACCTTTCCCTGTTGCGAAAATGCTTTACTCAGCGCAATATGCGTACATCGGCACAATTTTCTCGTTCACTTCACCAGAAACATTCGAGGAAAATATTCGCGAGATGTATGATCGGGAGCCTGATTTTGCGGACATAACAGACTGCCTGCGGTATTGCCAAATATTCATAATCCTTGCTTTCGGCCAGATGTACTCTGTTAATCAATGGACAAGCTATGATGGCCCCCCTGGATTTGAGTACTTTCAACAGGCTATGAACCTTCTTCCTGGCATCCATGAGAAGCCTTCGGTAATTTTTGTCGAGGTCCTCTCTTTGGTTGGGTACTACTTTCAGAATTTGAACCGTAGAGATGCTGCATATTTATATGTAACTTCCTCGCTCTCCCTCTTAAACAATATGGGATATATTCTGCTAACATATTTGACAGGTTGGATTAGCGGTGGGAATGGCCATATCTCTAGGTTTACATCAGGAAGTCTCTGATGATTTAGACGACCTTGCTCGGGAGCACCGTCGCCGACTTTGGTGGTCCGTTTACAGTTTAGATAGGTGTGCATCCTGCAAAAATTTTCAACCATATCTCTGTTAACCATAACATAGGATTCTTTGCGTGAAATCAGGTAATCCACTCACGATTGCGGACGAGGATATAGGCGTTTTACCCCCCTCCCGTTTAGTATGTCGCTCCCCCAGCTCGCGAATAGTAGATCGACGTACTTATCGATTATTTACAGCCCAATGAACCGAATCTATGCCCAGCCACCGTCCTCCTTCACTATACTGAATTATCTAGGATTTTGGGTAAAATAATGAAAAGTAAGCTACAGAGAAACTAGTATGAGCTGTCTCTAATAAATATGTAGATGTATATCGCACCCCGCGCACCACGGCTTATAATCTTGTGAGCTCGGTACAATCCATCCTTGCAGAATTGACTCAATGGCAGTCGAATCTACCGCAGGCGCTACAATGTGATATCACAAAGCTGGACTCTGAAATATCACGCCAGTCTGTGTCGATCTTTTTACACTACTCACAGTGTATCAATATGACAGTTCGGCCTCTAGTCTTCAACGTGGTTCGAAAATCTCTCCAGAACCATGAGAAGACGGGAGCATGGGCGGATTGGAGAGATGGTCTGCAACAGAGCACGGTATTAGCTGTGGAAACATGCATCGCTGCGGCCCGTAATAGTGTAGCTGTAATGGCTGCGGCTGCCAAACAAAATCTCATGGGTACTTGCTTGCTTCCCCTATTTCCCCCCATTGTCCTTTATTTTCTACGCCCCAGCCAAATAAACTCTGATTGCAAGACTGACATAAAAACTTAGCAACATACGGCTATATGGACGGCGAGCACGCCTTCTCCGCCGCCATAATACTCGTCATGATCAACATTGCCTTCCCGTACAACACGAGAGACCGGCCAGCGATGAACCTTGCCCTCGACGTGCTCGACGGCATGGCGGAAAAGGGCAATTTACACATTCGATCTCTCCACCGTCTCCTCCTCAACCTCTACCACACCGTGATCCCATTATCTGCTGACCCCGACGAGGAGTCTGCATCAGCAACACCAGCACGCCAGTCTCTATCACCCCCAGCCGAAGCTGCGCAACCTGCCATCTCAACCATTGAACCTGAGCCCGAGCATGAGTCTGAATCTCCGCTGATTCCGCTCCCCGATTGCACACCGGAAGACGCCCTCGCTGCATTCCTAGCTGCGCAGCAGCAGTCGGCAGCCTCAGGCATACCTATGCCTGGTGAGGGAGGGTTCATCGTTCCAGAGGAGCTGCTCTCGTTTGAAAATCCAGCGAGTGATGCGATTTTGTGGGAGGAGGGGTATGGGACTTTCGATGTCGGAATGGATTTTGATTGGGCGCAGTGGAACTCGTGAACCGCTCGGATTGAGATGTTTGAATAAAGATTTTCGGGATTCCTTTTTTTCGTTGGATACCTATGTATTTTGGACTGCCTATGCATTGGGCCAGGCGTCGTTGGCTATTGTCGCTTCTCCGTACGAACTTTATATTTCCTATGCACTCATTATCTTTAACTTCTCTATCTCTATCCTCTTGCACATTCGTCCCCTTAGGTCAACCTCGAATTTTCAAGCAACCAACAGCGCATAAATTTGAGAAAAGATGTCCTACCAATGACAGTTCAACCAGGTAGCCTATGATACAAAGAACCTTCCAACTCACAACACTCACTCACTCACTCACCCGCTTTGATGATCCTATAACAAGTCAGCGTCTGCTAGCCACTCATCAGCAAGCCATAGCTTGCAAATCATCATCAACCTTTCAGGATGAATATCCTGCATGCATGCCCTGGCTGGTTCTCAGATTGGGCACACAGACAGGCAAGGCCACCAGTGACATGATGTCATAGAAACTGCAAATCGCTTCATCCAAGAGACAATGATTACGAGGAATGTTAAGCCTAACTCAACAAAAATCAGAAAAGAGGGTTAAGAAAAATAAAAGGGGATGATGCCCCCCGGCCAGTCCAAATACCAAGAGCCGTTCGCTTTTCCATTCCCCTCCCTTCCCTCCCCTCCCGCCTCCCCGCACCCTGTTTCATTTTAGCCTACCTACCTAGCAGCGAGAATAGAACACGTCAAGCTCCAGAGTCCAGACACAACTTAATCACTGTCGAATCCATGATAGGCTTTGCGGAAATACATACATACGTAACTGGCAAACGTAATTCATTAGTATGGTTCCGGGGAACAATCCTCCATTGGTATGTCAATAATAGGGGCATATAAAATGGACAGGTAAGGAAGCGTGTTGTCGGATTAAGGCTGGAGAATAGACCTCCCACTGTCAACGTTCCAATAAATAAACTGAGTTAATGTGGATTGCATGTAGATACATACAATGGAAGAAGAGCCCCCAGGTCGCCTCAAATGTTTATGGAATTTGCGCTTGGAATTTAAACTAGTACGGTACGGAGTACATGTAATTAACTATCAAACATGGGGCTCACGCACTTCTGTAAATGTTCTTTGTTCTACCATTCATGCAGCTCATGCCATTTAAACTCCCTGTTTGCTAGCCAGCCCTGCGGGTATGGAAACCCGGGGTAAAAACCTTTCCATTTCCCCCTCTACGCTAAGAACCCCCGAGCCCCCGTTGATACCAGGCATTTTGTTCTGCAGCTACAACCGTCCAACGCAAGCAAAGACTACGTATGGAGAAACCAGTACAGATCTACGATACCAATTTGGGAAAAACGCAGATTTGGCATTGTAACAACTAATGTAGTGGAAGAGGGGAGAAACATATAAAGCAGATAAATGAAACTCGGGAACGAGAAAGGGGGCACGTAAAACAATAAAGAGAGAGGGAAATAGAAACTCATCATCTCCTGGCCTTCATAAACCTCCCCACGCGCGTGTGTATCCCAACACTATTACTATCCGGCGCAGCACCATCTCCAGCACCGCTCTCCCTCCTCGTCATTTTCTAGGCCATTCATCTCCCCTAACAAATGCAAATTTGCGTGGAAAAACAAAAACAATGCAAACAATAAATCGGAAATGTGTAAGCAAAGCATAAAGAACGTGTTTGACGAAATACCACCCCGGAGGCGACCCTAGCCATAAATCCTCCGCCACGTGCCCGAACAGAAGAGGTATCGGCGCGGGATTGCGCCACGCTGCGTCGAACGTCGAAGAAAACAATAATCTCACTCCACCAATGTAATCATGATCTGACAATGGGGAGGCTATATATCATTATTCATTTTCTTCGGACGTATCCTCTTCGTCGTCATAAAAGATTCCACTCGTCCCCTTTGTTTTCGTCAAACGTAAAAATGCATCGCGATAAGGGAAAAAAGGACAGAAAACGCGAAAACTAATGACGTGGGAAAAGTGGGGCTGAACAAAGAATGATTAATAGGAAAAGGGGAAATTTGGGCAATATTTGTGGAAACCCAGGTACCAAAATTGGATAAGACCATATCGTGGTAATTGGCGGGGGATATCCGTTTAGAGAGACTACACCACTTCCCTGAGTGCGAGGGTGAACGAAATTTTCAGAAATGTCTTCATCGAACAGCGCAACCGAAGGAGTCAAGGGAAGGGTGACAAAATATGTTCTGAAGCCTGCATCAGTTATCCCATGATAAATAGGTACTATAGTTCGACAAGGTTAAGATTCGCCGGTGCAGGGTCAATCGTAAGAAAGTTGGCTGCGATGGGGCCAAGGGCGGGGGGCGGCGATATCCACGGATTGAGAAGAACCGATGTCGAGTAAATGACTGAGCGAATGGCTAAACACACACCATAAGAAATGGAGGGATTTCAGAACAACGAAAAAACACTCAGAGTTTAGTAGGTGTATGTGCCAGATGCTAGCAGACTACCACACCACCAAAGGAGCTGAGATTTCGAAATGAGATATGCGATAAGGACGAAGGAACCACCGCTCGAAAAATAAATCAGTACCAATTAGCACCAGTACCATCATCCCGCTTCGAACGGTGGTAAGCAGCACTGGTGTAACCAGCGCCCGCATTAACACCCTTAGAAGCAGAACGAAGCCTAACGCCGAAGACTATGAGATTAGTCAGATTCTTGAATCAAAATCTCATGGCCAGCATTAGTTCCTCGGAACGGTAGATTGTTGACAGATACTCACATCCTATCACTTCCCCCAACGGCGCGATTTGTATCGGGAGTATCGACCGTTCCACTTGGAATGCGATCAACAACCTTGCGACGGGGAGCAGCAAGGGCTGTTGGCTTGACTTGATTGACCGGATTACCAGGATGGCGGCGGGGCTTATCCTCATCCTCAGCATTTTGGTTGCCGGTGGCCTGAGCAATCGCCTGGGCATTCTTCTGATATTTGTAAACGGTCCAATCAAAGACATAGTCGTATTGGAAAGACTCTCGGACAAACAGATCGCGGAAGATCTTTCTGAGATACGAATAATCCGGTTTGTCATCGAAGCGTAGGGACCGGGTGTAGTTCAAATAGACCGAGAACTCATTGGGGAAACCACGGCAGAGAACTTCGGTGGGTGTAGTCATCTTCTTCTCCATGATGCGGTCATACTTCTGTTTCTTGGTGGCAGCCTTCAGTCCTTGCCAGGGAAGAGATCCACGGCAGAAATAGAGCATAACGTAGCCAAGGGACTCCATGTCATCACGACGGGACTGCTCTACTCCCAGGTGAGTATTGATACTGGCATATCGGGCAGTTCCGGTCAGGTTCTTGTTTTCACGGTATGGAATGTGGAAATGGGTCTTTGGGTCACGATATTTCTTAGCAAGACCGAAATCGATCACGTTGACCTGATTGCCGCGTTTCCCAATCCCCATTAGGAAGTTGTCTGGTTTGATATCACGGTGAATAAAGGACTTTGCGTGGATATATTCGATACGAGAGATGAGCTGGTCGGCCAATAGAAGAACGGTCTTCAGGGAGAATTTGCGGTTGCAAAAGTTGAACAGATCCTCCAAGCTAGGGCCGAGCAGATCGATGACCATGGCATTGTAGTCACATTCGGTACCATACCAGCGAACGAAGGGGATGCCGACGCCTCCAGCCAGGGATTTGTAGACACGGGCCTCATATTCAAGCTGTGGGTGCTTAGCCTTTACGCTCTCGAGCTTGATAGCGATCTCTTCTCCAGAGATGATATTGGTGCCTAGATATCGACAATGAGATACATGTTTCGAAAAGCGGTTGAGGGGAGTTTAGTACGTACCAAGATAAATGTCACCGAAGCTGCCACTGCCGATTTTACGGCCAATGCGGTACTTATTACCGACCCGGAGGTCCTGTCCAACAAGCTATTAGTATACGTGCTGATATGTTGATGTGGCGGCCTAGCCAGAAACCATGTGGGGTTGGTGCAAAAGGGGGAGGTTGAGCCCCCTGAAAGCCGCAAACCAATAGGTCTTCTGCTTACCATTGTAGTCATCGTGTCACGAAGAAAAGCGTAAAGCTGATTTCAAGGTAGATGAGAGTTGAAGCGTTTTATCGGGCACGATCTTTGAAAAAGTTGTCGTAGTTCCAAACTGTCAAGGCGTATGTAAGTTAGGAGGCAGAAAGGCGAATTTTGCAAGAGGTTGAAACGGAAAGAAGGAAGATGAGCAAGGGAAGATCGATAGTGGAACTAGCCGTGAAGACAGGTTAGTTTAACAGGGAATGGATTGTGTGTGTGAATGTTTTCTCTTTATTCAGAGATGAATGAAGCCAGAGATGGCAAGGTGAGGGTGTCTCCAAGTGAGCCGCGCTTAGAGCAAGGCGGCAGCCCAAGGAGCAGAAAGAATTGATTCTGGAGAAGCGTAGCCACAGCAGGGGAGATGGGAAGGAATGGTTTGACTCACAACACAGAGATTTGGAGACCTGGAGGTCAATTCAAAGGATGGGGAAGCGGGTTGGACCTTACAGATGAAGAGGGGAAGTAGCGGCTACTTGAAGGGTTATGTAGGAGGCTGTGTGCTAGAGCGTTGACGGAGAGCACGACATGAAAAGGGAGGCCCCTGGAGAGAAGAAGGTCTCCCAACACAGAATTTCTCCTTCACGGCGGTGGACGCGAGGGTGACGAGGAGGTGGTTGAGGATGAGCGAGGTTGAGATGGAGAAGGTTTTGAGGTCGGTGAGGGACAGGAATGAGTTGGCGTGAGGTTTGATCAGGTCACTGGGCTGGGCCTTCTTTGGGCCTAGCGCTGTAACGCTCCGTGACGCCGCCCATACATACATATACAGTACCGTACCTATACCGTATCTATGTTCATATGTGGCTGGCTTGCACTTGCCTCCACTAGCCCTGTAATGTATTACGCGCCTGGCTGCCCAAACCCTCGCTCCTTGTTACAGTACATGTACAGTACATACATACAATACGCCCAGCCCTTGCTGTCTTGCAGCACCAACAGGAAGTCAGCCGCCAGCGCTTGGCAGCGTGGGCCCAAGGAGGCAACTTCCAGTCATGACACAAGGCGCGGGTTTTGCCTGTATTGTCACGTCATGTATGTACGGTACGAATCTTACGGTTGGGCCACTCACATCGCCGAGGATGTCCTGATTCAGTGATTGATAACAGCGGACATCCGTTACATCTGTATTCCTGCATGCGGCATGCTGACTCTGGGCATATTCATTCATAGCTACCTACATACATCCATTGTCGTATGATGATTGATCGCTGGGTTTATGCAAGTCCGCCCTTTCATGGGGAAGCCGGGCAGAGAGCTGTCGTTTTCCTTGGCCGGTGCGGGAAGAAGCAGGATCAGGAGAGTCAAAAAAAAAAAGGGAAAATCCATCAATAGCAAAATCAGTCGCAGCGGCAAGGCCCGCTCTCCAATCAGGCTGAGAACAAGCCACCCTGCCGGGACAGTGCAGAGTCAACATCGCCAGGAAATACAAAACCTACCATTCAGATCGAAGCAAGTTGAAACATACAATTCCCTGGCATTCAAAGGCTTGCAGGCAATGCGTATCTACACCTGAGGTACCTGTCGCAGAATCCACAAAAAGCCACTCCAATCCGTCTTTGCTCTCAATCGTAACAATCATCCATCATATTTAATACCGACGAAGCAAGGCTGCCCTTTTCTGCCAAACAACAATTGATGGTCCGGTCGCTCAGCCGGTCGCTGCCCAACAGCTCGCTTGGCGGGCCAGGGCTCCAGCCGGGTGTGACCACGATGCCCAAATGGCAGAGCGATAAGTTTTCCCCCTCCCCAGTCGCCATCATCGTTCTTATTTGGCAAATCGATTTCGGCTTCCAGATCACACGTGGGCTACCATTGGGCGGTGAGGTACAATTGTTGGCTATAAATAGCAACACTGCGAACCATACAGAACCGCTGCGACCCAAAAGAAGGCGACGGCGGCGGCAACATTGAATTGATTTTTTTCTTCCTTTTTTTCTTTTTTTCACTCCCTGCTAACTCCACCCTCGAAGCATGAATCAACTCCTGTTTTAAAAAATATTATTAATAAAAGCAATACGAGAATATCCGACTAACCGACATTGCAGATTCGGGGAAACATCCGTCGTCTAGTATTCATGCCAGACACGAGGCTGCTGTTGCTGTCAATTAACCTGACGGAATACCCCGCTCATACAAGAGCCGGATGAGGATCCCTAAACGGGCATCCGAGATCCCCCCCAGCTTGGTGCCTCATTGACCAATTGGCATTCATACTAAAACGGTGGCTAGACGGATGAGTCTTTTCTGGAAGGGCGGCTGATTAAGAAGATCTGTCTGGCTTCTTCCCAGGATCCTTGGGGCTTATCTAAACCAAGTCTTCTTTTGCATGCCGGTCGCAACAACCATGCATATAATGATGTTAATCATAAGCACACTAGACTGTTCTTCCCGTCATGGGCTCCGTTTACATCCCGACAGACCTCACTTCCCATAAATTCCCTCAGCTACCGCATGAAACGTGATAATACGCCCTGTGGCAATTCCGTGTGTACCAGGGCCATGGAACCAGGTTTGCCTTGTACGCTGTAAAGGTGTCAGATGTATGGTCGCAGCCACTCACCAAAATGTTTTGATAACAAATGTGAGGCAACTAACGCCTGTCTTTCTTTCAGGAGAGCAGTTGATGATTGTTCTACCCTTCTCATCTATTCTCTGCGCTTCGGCTTACTCTCGGACATGCTCCAGGGCGTGCCAACGTGACAGTTTTCATGTGTATAACCCTACCCTACCCCACCCCTGGGTGTTCCAGCGTCAGCAGAAATAGCTAAACACGGATTTAAATGTTTCAGTTCCCAGCCCTCAAGAGAAATCCTAGCAGCTTTACTCCGTAGAGGAGCAGAGGTTGAGAGATTTGATATCACGTGGGCAAACAGCCCTAGTTACCACAGCCTTCCCATGTTCGTCTTTCTGACCTCCCCTAGGCAACTCTCCATAATGTTTCAATCGTCCTCCCATCCATCATCTGATTCTAGGCGGGTTATCAGACGACCCGAGCCAGCCATAATACTCGTCCTAGTGACGTAATTTCGCGATGGGGTTAAGCAGCTCGAGCCTGGAGCACAACATTCGACAAAGGCTTCTGGTACTGCAGCCTCCCTGCATTGGCTGCAAGTTCCTTGATCATCCCCTTTGTTCGCTTCTCGAAGTCCCTAGGGCATCATGGTGAAAGCCATCATTCCCCCCCATCTTCGGCATGTCAATGCACGTTGTCCACAGGGCGTCGGATATGAAATGGCGCTTTTTTCTCCGCGCCCCCATAATGCCCACTCACCTTCAACCGAATACCAAGAGCCGCGTGTGCATATGAGACCTATGCGCAACGTCTTTTCCGCGGCTGCGGTGTGAAGAGTTGCTGACCTCGTTCACATCTCAGATATGAATGTTTTTTCCTTGAATTGAGTGAGGCAGGACGATTTCTCAAGCCCAACGTGGACTGCATGCATGGTTAATCCTGATAGGGGAGAAATGGGATTGTATTATCAGCTCGATGCCTGCGCGGGTAAAATACCCACCATCATTAATGCGGCTGAACCCGTGCATTGTGATACGGATGACGTTTCTGGACAATCAGTTGTCCTGCTGATATCTATCTATCTATGTATCTTTTGCCCTCTCTCGTTGTAGCTTGTAGCTTGGATTGGACAAGCCAACGCCGCGCCTCTTTCCGCCGTCCCATTCACATCAGCTTCCATGAGATGGGCGGTGATCATTCCCCACAATGCTACCTCAGCGAGTCTGCTATGTCGTTTCTAGACTATTTCCCACAGACAGCTTCCGTGGAAGAGCAGCAAACGACTGATGAGTGCTGAGAGCATGATGGCGAACCTGTGCCGGTCACGACAGCAGCCTATTTAATCCTCCGATTGCAGCCATTGGCCTCTGTAAAGGGATAGTCGAAGGGGAGAAAATTATATATAAAAAAAATGATATAACGTTCGGGAGTGAGTATATAAGAGTGTACAGAAACAGGTTCTGGTTGGGTGAGTGTGAAAGCCGGCAAAGGAAATGTTGGACCCTGATGTTGTTAGATGCATGAGGTGGCCTTTAGTTTTTTATTTTATCTTAAAAAATATATAAAACTTGGTAAAACGCATGCAAGCTTGATATATGGAGGAAAATCAAAATGATGCTCAACCATCTACCTTCCCAATCACCTATATATGGGTTTATTTTGCTGTGGTCAGAAATCACTGCTTAAGTGTGAGAGGTGAAAAGCTTGATTGATTGAGAATTGCTAGCTAAGTGGGTGATTATATAGTGGCAGAGCAGTTACATGAGAACATGTGGGTGTCTCACACCCCCACTCACTATAGTAATAGGACATGCAGCTACATACAAAAATCACTCTGAAAGTAAGTACCACTACATCAAATTTGTAAAGAAAAGTAAGAAAAGTAAAGAAATTCACTCTCTAGTCTTTCATCTTAATAATATCTCTTCAATGTATATATTTAATCACTCTGAGCAGCTTAGTAAGATCATTCACAGCATTCTCAGCAGAGAGAATATATCAGATCAATATAAGATTCTTGTGAGCAAGATTCTGAAGAATGTGAAATTGAACCTCTATATGCTTGAATCAATGTGAGATTGCCTCTGAAGAAGAGAGCTCTATAGCTGACTTATTGTCAGTGTGAATTATATACACCAGATCATTGACTGACATGGGAATCAGGTTGTTATTGAAATTGAGATTGTTCAGATGAAATGACAAGAATTCAGTATTCTTCAGCAACTTCTGAAGACAGATCAGTTTGTAAGTGACTTCAGATATCACAATATATTCTGCCTCAGTTGATGATTTGAATACACTGATTTGCTGACAACTACATCAGATAACAGAGTCACTCATCATATAGATGATATAACTCATGGTGAATTGAGATCTCAGATCTCTACTCACTCAATCAGCATTGACATATGTCACAGATTCAATATTGAGATTTCTGTGATAGAAAACACTCTCATTGAGTGTGCTCTGTAAATAGTGAAGCATGTATTTGAATGCAGCTCAGTTCTTAGAGATAGAGTGAGCACTGAATCATCTCAAGAATCTGACTGCAAAGCTAACATCAGATTGTGTATTGATCACAAGATATTGCAAAGACTCAATGCCTGATTGATAGAAATATAGAGTAAATTCTGTCATGTAGATAACTGACTTCTCATTATTATTCATGAAATTGACATTCTTCTGTATTGAGATGAATGTTGAGTGACAGTTCTTCATGAAGAATTCTTTGAGAAGATTCTTGATGAAGAGTGATTGAGATAATGTCAACAAATTGAAATTCTTTTCAATTGTTATACTTAAATAGTGATTTGAATCATCAATATTCTTGATCTTGTAATTAGCTGCAATCTCAGCCTGAGCTCAGAGCAGATCATTCATCTTCAGGCTGTAAAGATGAATGTTGTCTATGTAAACAGTAATATAGATTTTTCTTAAGTCATGAATAAATAGTTCAGTGTTGTAAGAATTGATGCAGAAGTCTGATTTTAATAGCATTTTTCACAGTTTCTTATATCACAAGAGAGCTGCTTACTTGAGTCTGTAGAGTTCTTGCATTAATTCACAGACAAGATCTTCATGACTCTCACAGAATTCAGTGAGTTGATTCATATATATTCACTCAGTGATGAGTAGCTGAGTGTTCAGAAACACAGTAATCATATCAATCTGCAGAATGTGTCACTCTTGAGATACTGAGATTGTCATGAGCACTTGAGATGTAGAGACAGATACTACTGAGATGAATATCTTTGAATAATTCATCTCTTTTTACTGGTAATTGTCACAGACTACTCAATGTGCTTTATAGTGAATGATCTTACTCAGATTATTGAATTTCTTATCAAAGATTCACTGATCACATAGAATGATCATGTCAGAAGTTCTTTCAATCAATTATCAGACATCAATCTGCTTGAGATGATTAATCTCTTTGATACAAGCACAGTAATAATATTTCCACTCAGAGAAGATTCTGACTCAGCTCAGATTACTCAGAATTGACAGATTGATAATCTTCAGATCAGTAGAGAGATTGATATTCTCAGCAGAAACTTTCACTGAAGACTCTCTCACTGTGATTGAATTCTCAGAGAATGTCAGAGTATTTCACTCAATCAGAGTGTTCTGAATCAAAAAGATGAGAATTCACACTGAAATCTCATAGTCAATTCATCAATTCTCAGTAGAAATCAGAAACAGCAGACAGTTCTTTTCAACTTTCTTATGAACAAAGAGATCATTGAATCTCAAGAAGCAGGCAGTAGAAGATTTCATAGAAATAGCTGCAGTCATCTGTCAGATCACACTCAGAAGATTCTTCAGATTCTCAATTCTTGAGATGAATGAATCAGCAAGATGAAGATTCTCCTGAAATATGACATTCTTGAATATGTATAAGTGCTCATTAGACAGATCAATCAACCTATAATTGATAAAGTCATCATAGTCTATGAAGATTAATTCTTTTGAACAAGACATCATCTTATTAGAGAGTTTGAGAACTATCTTTAAGAATGTCTTACAACTTCAGTGATGAATGCCTCAGGCTGATGAGAGAGCTCTCAATCAGGTCTTATACAGAGTAATCAGCTTCAAATCTTCAGAATCACTGTACAGATCAGTCAATGTTGATATAAGATTAATTAGCTTTGTGATGACAATCACTGTCTCATTCCACATCTTTGACAGAGCAGATGAATTCAATAGCAGAGAGTGAGCTCACTTGAGAATTAGATCAATAGAATGTTTGAATACATCATCTTGCTGAGATATGTTGAGAGAGATCAGCTCTCACTTAATCCCCTCACTCAGCATATAAGCTGTGGCTGCCTTGAAATTCAATTCATCACAATTCAAGTGAAGAATTGCAATGTCACAGCTCAAAAGATTCTTGATGAATTGATTGAATATTCACACATATTTTAACATCTCATTCTTACATTTCAATAAGAATATTCATCTCATTCAGATGACATCATCTGTAAGAATCATGGCAAATTTCTTACTGACATATGAGATTATTTTCTCTTCAGTTTCAAGAGTCTCATCTCTGCTGAAGATATTCACTCAGATCTTAAGAGCTTTGCAGATGACACAACAGAGCATCAAATTCTTATAGAATGCTTGTTTCTGCTGGGCTTTTACACACATAGAGCAAAAGAATAACTTCTTCAGACTGAGAATGACAATCTCAAATCAGAGATCTCAGGTCATTTTCAAAAGATTCATCTCACTGATATGACTCAGTCTTCAGTGTTATTCATTAATTGACAACTGCTTCAGCAGAATCACTGACAGACAGAAAGAGAGAGAGATCACAAAGAAATCAGAATCAGAATTCTTAGAATTGATTAATTGCTCAACTTTTAAACAGCTAAAGAGCTCTAGAGAGTCTGCATTCAGATCAAATTCTGTGAATACAGTCATTGACTTGAGCACAGCAACATACATCATACTATCATATTCAGAATTGTTCATTACATCATTGAATGTTGAAGAACTGTCAGACAGAATATAGATATTATCACATGTCAGATTTGTGTAGAACACATTGATATTGATGAGAGACAGAAACTCAAAATAATTTCCAGCATCAACATGTATATCACAGTAAATAAAGCTCTGATGTTTCATTAATCTGACAGAAACAAGATTGAATGATAGTTCTGACACATAGTAAACATGATCAAATTCTATTAATCTCTTATCAACTGAAATAGATGCCACATCAACAGCTTGAATCTTGAGAATCACTTTATTGATGACCTGAATGTTGAGGTTATCAATCAAATTGAACATTGAAAAAAGAGATCTATTGCTTGTAATATGATAACCAGTGTCACTGTCTCATACAGTAAGAGGATTCTTGCACAGTTCAATCAAGCAGATCAGCATGTTTATCACCTTAGTGAGATTCATCAATTGATAGATCTTGCTCTCACTATTGTTCTTATTCTTATTATTCTTATTCTTCTTATTCTTATTCTTCTTATTCTTCTTCTTCTTGAATTTCTTAAGCTTAGTCATATTATTGGTCTTTCAATTGTCAGATGCTTGGTCAAGATTCATGAACCAGTATATAGATCTGAAATGAAATCTATTGCATTCAGAGCAGATTGACAGAGCATTTGAACTGTTCTGACTGTCATCTCAGAATCTGTCATGACTGTGTTCTGAACAACCATCTCAGGCTGCATTGAATGTATTATTAGAATTGAGAGTGAATTCAGGTTGAGCAGCATTGACAGCAGTATCTGAACTCTGAGTGATCTTTTTGTCTTTTGAAGAGTTCAACTGGGATCAAATCTCTTTCATAAGAAGATGAATGTTCAATACAATTGATGTTGATTTTGATTGTTGAATCTTCTCAATTTTCTTCTGAACATAACTCTGTCAATTATTGAGCAGAGTGAAATAGAATATGTTGAATACTCAGATGTCTGAGAGAGTCATATTCAATATCTTCAACTTCAAGATAGCAGCACAGAACTTATTGAAGAAACTGTGCATGTTTATGATCTGAGAATCATCAAGAGAGGTGAATTCTATGATCATCTCACAGTGTAATTGAGTCTTTGAAATAGAGTATTTCTTCTCAATCACACATCAGAGAATAAACACACTCTGATCTTCATCATATTTTGCAAAACATGATCTGACATCTGCACTCAAAGAATTGAATATGAAGATGAATAGTCAGTGATTTCAGACATCTCAAAAGAGTGTACTCTCAGCATTTCAAAGAGAATTCTCTTCTTGCTGTTTTTCAATTATACTTCAGCATTGAGTGTTAACTAGCTTGACTTTCATCACAGCAGCTCATGATATATAATTTGATGTGTCAGTAAGAGCATTTGACTTGATAATATTCTTGATGTTTTCTTTGAACTGCACAATCATCTTGCTGACTTGACTGTCAGAATTATATAGATTGTATTTCAACTTCTCATCAAGATCAGAATCTCACATGAGTATATTGAAGATTGAACCAGAATTCATCTTGATATTAGTAGAGTGAATCATCTTCAATTTCAACTTAATCTTCAAGAGCTTCATTTCTTCAGCAAAGCTCTTACATTTCTGTTTCTCTATCTCACATTTCATAAGCAGATGTCAGAGATTCTTATCTTTGAAAGCTTATTTGATGATGTCAGATTCAATATCATTATTCACTGAATGATCAGAAGAGTCTCTGAAAAGATTCTCAGTTTCATTCTTATAATGAGATTCTGCTTTGCTGAGTGCTCTAGTCAGTTGATATACAGTGATAGTAGAAGCTGTTGCAATTCTGTCAGTAAACTGAATCAGTGACAGAGTGATTGATAGAGGATCAGAGCCCTCAATAGTTGGGCTGTCAAAAGTGTCAGATAGACATTCATGAGAAGAATGAGGATGTGATTGTGATCATGACTGTGAGGTATTATCAGTATTCTTCACAGTTGAATTGAGAGATTGCTCATAAGAACACAAGTGATTAGAACAGTGAGTTATATTTGGATTATTCTCTGTCATGATTAAATATAGCAGTAATCCTGCTCTTTGTATTGAATCCTTGTCAATATAAGCTTTTTGTGACATGAAAAATCATCAATGAGATGTTCTTTTTAAATGTGATATGTCTCACTACACTTTAAGCAAGCAATAGTGTGAGAATCAAAACAAGATCTCTAGAACACATCAAAAGAGATGAAATAAGATGATTTTTAACTGCTGAGAGATATATCAAATGAAGCAATAAGCAATAATAATGATTATATTAACAAGGAATCCTGAATTGACAGCATTGTGCACAAAACAGGCCTCATAACCTGTGAGAGGTGAAAAGCTTGATCGATTGAGAATTGCTAGCTAAGTGGGCGATTATATAGTGGCAGAGCGGTTACACGAGAACATGTGGGTGTCTCACATTAAGGTGGACCTCGCAGCAATCCCAGAATATCCGACCTTCTCCAGCTTGATGATGTTTTTTGAGATTATGGATGGTTTGTCTGCAGGCTACAGAGTTATACAGTCGATACAGGGATCTCCTTGACACCTTTTAGTTCTTCTTTACGCCGCGATGTTTCAATTAGGGCATTAAACTCCTGATTTGTACACTAGAACACTGTAAATGGGCTCTACAAGTCCCCTGATACATCATGGACAGATGATGACAGCCCTTCTCCGTGCCTATATTAAACTTCATGCAGCATCCTCTTAGGCGGAAGTTACTTTGAAGCCAGTATGTAGGTGCCCATACGCGGCTGGATCAATGCATGGTTAGTTAAGCTCATGGTAAATAAAATCACAGGGAAAAATTAGTGTCTCTACACGCAGAGGTTTCTATCCATAGTGAGGGGGCACGTAATTTACAAACTGCGCATAGTATAACGCAGCAATCTGCGGTGTATAAATGGAAAACTTTGACCTGCCAAGGGGTGACCAAACACTGTATTATTACTAGGTTCAATCCCGCTTGGCCCTGAGTTAAACCTTTTGAGTTGCCTCACACGCGTTACTTACATTTCAAACGGTTTGAGTGTAGCCTCAACGAGAGCGCTCCTGCGGAAGGATCCCATGGGCTTTTTTCTTTGAATAATAAGCCGGCGCGGCCATTGTTCACAACCCTTGTATGCCGTAGGGCTCATTGCTCTCCTGGTGAGTGGTTTTGAAGACCGCGGGTATGCGAGACGCGCCCGCTTGGCGCTAGTTTAGCGGTGGAGCCGGCCACGCAAGGTCGCTTGTCGTCTAGCTATTTAATCCGGCCGATCATAATGCCAACCTTGCTCGGAAGGAAAATGAGACATGCCCAGCTTCCTGCCTGCCATCGTGTTTTGCATTAATATACCCAAGATTCCTTTCATTGTTGTTGTTATGTGGTCCTTTTGCAGCAATCCCCCCCTGTCCAAGTAAGGGGAAGGGTCCCAAAATTTCGGCAGGCCGATATGCTTAAATACGTACAATCGCGACTTTGAATCCTGCTCCGAATTTTGTCCTCTCTCTCACCCACGACCACTCATTCAATCATGATATATCAAAGGAGATGGCGGTATAAGATTATCGCTGCCTGTTTAATTTTGCTCTTTTACCTCTATTATCTCAATGCGCCAGGGTCCTCGACGTCGAATATAGATGTAATAACCGACCCTCTTACCGAGGAGCCGTGGACGCAATCGTGCCATGATCCATCACCAAAATATAAACCACCAAATCATAACCGATTTAAATGGAGGAATCTCCGTATCAAAAACCCTGTCTCTTCATTCATTCAGCTGCCAACTGAAGCTCCATCTCCACTACCGCCAATCCAACATGCATTTGAGACACCGACGGCTGAAAGCACCACATTGCAAGCCCAGCGCCAAGCCGAAGTGAAAAAGGTATTCCAGCGGGGCTGGAAATCCTACAAAAAAATGGCCTGGCTCCATGACGAACTCTCGCCAAAATCTGGAGCCCCGAAAAACACTTTCGGGGGCTGGGGGGCGACCCTTGTTGACAGCTTGGATACGCTCTGGATCATGGGCCTGAAAGACGAGTTCGAGGACGCGGTTGCTGCCGCGGCTACTATCGACTTTAGCCCAGAGAAGACGAACCAGGAAACTATCAACATGTTTGAAACAACTATTAGATATCTAGGCGGGTTTCTTTCTGCCTATGATTTAACGGATTGCAAGGATAGACGGTTACTGGATAAAGCGGTCGAGCTCGGGGATATGATTTATGCGTCCTTCGACACGAAAAACCGAATGCCCGTAACCCGATGGAGCCCGCAGAAAGCCATGAAAGGGAAAAAGCAATACCCTGCCGACAAAGGTATTATCGCTGAAGTGGCATCGTCGAGCATGGAACTCACACGACTCTCCCAGCTCACTGGCGACATGCGCTGGTTCGACGCAATCCAGCGCATCACCAATATCCTGGACGAGCAACAGAACAAAACAAACTTGCCGGGCCTATGGCCAGTAGGCTGTAGCCCTCTTTCTGCTGATTTCACCCGCGACTCCACATTCACCCTAGGGTCCATGGCCGACTCGGCTTATGAATACCTCCCCAAGATGTACGCTTTGCTTGGAGGGACGGCTGCATCAGCCCAATATGCAAGGCTATACAGCCACGCCATGGACACTGCGATGGAGCACCTTTTTTTCAGACCCCTAGTTCCTGGTAATGCGGACATTCTGGTCTCTGGCCAGACGCATGCACGAAGGGCTTCTTCAACCCCCCATCTCGAGCCAGAAGGTCAGCACCTTACCTGCTACATCGGTGGCGCGCTTGCACTCGGAGGCCGTCTCCTCTCCAACAAAACACACATCGAAGTCGGTCGTAAACTTACCGACGGCTGTGTTTGGACTTACCGCAATACTCCAACAGGCCTTATGCCCGAGGAATTCCGCATGCAGGCATGCGATTCATCCTCAAGCTGCGAGTTCGACGAGGAGCAGTGGATATCCGACCACGGGTCCAAACATCCCGGCTTCACGTGGATCAAGGATAGCCATTACAGTCTCCGCCCTGAAGCGATTGAGAGTGTTTTCTACCTCTATCGTATTACGGGTGATCCGAAGCTTCAGGACGTGGCGTGGGAGATGTTCCAGGCTATTGAGAAACATACGCGTACAGATCTGGCGAATGCTGCGTTGAGGGATGTAATGGATCCAGACTTGGGCAGGGAGGATAAAATGGAGAGCTTTTGGTTCGGGGAGACGCTTAAATATTTCTATTTGATTTTCAGCGATCCGAGCTTAATCAGCCTAGACGAGTTTGTATTTAATACGGAGGCGCACCCTCTTAGGATTCCCAAGCCGTGAATTGGCGGCTTAACATGTGTTTTCTTGCCTACTTTGTAGTTATTTAGAAAGGTAATCGGATATATATTTGTGCTGGAGAATTAGGATGGGGAGGGGACAGTTGGCGGCGACTAACCCTCTCGCGCTTCAGATTATTTTGGACGAAGGATCGGAAGGAGGATTGAGCGTATGGCTTGTAGAAGACGGCTGTCGTACTGGGTTGAAACCAGCCCTATTTCCTCTTATACGGAGATATCCCGAGGATATTCGATGTGTCCTTGACATCCCGGTCGATATCTGTAACCTAAAATCAGCATGCTATCACGAATCCAGGCCGTCCATTGAAGCTCTTCCAACGCCCGCGACTGCCATACATAAGTTTACATTCAGGATATAAGATCAACTTACCATTGCTCAGATATGCTGGTTCCCAAATGAGGCTCCTGCACTGCTGCTTTGGCAGGAGATTGTTAAACAATGATATAAGCTGCAAATATCGCTAAGAACTTATCGAATACCGCGGGTTGTGGAGATTAAGAATAATGAGTCGAATATTAGGAAAGATAGAGGTTAGATTTGCCAATGCTTTGGCGTTCATGACAGCCTAACGTTGGGTTTGAGCATTGGACTGGACTTGACGATGATGCCCTTTCCTCTCCAGCGTGTATTAACAAACTTCCGCTGAGGATATGACGCCTTGCACTTGCCGGGGACCAGAATTCAGAAAACATGAGATTGCCAAATACGCAAGATATCCGGTACTTGGGCTATTAGATCTACTTGTGAGTGTAGAAATCTATTGTAAGTATACTGTGAGAAGAGAGAACTGTCATATGTCCTATCATATATTGCAACTTACCTTTTGTGGTCTCATTTTTCTCACATACGGAATACTTATATTATTTTCTCTGCTACAAGCTCCGTATTTGTCTGAATGCTACTTGAAGGATGAGGTTCGGTATGGTCTCCATTGCTTCAATGTTGATTCGCGCCCCAGGTCAGCTTTTATTTTTACGTATTGTTATATATTTTGCAAGTTGGGCGATTTAGGCCGAAAGCCCACTGCTAACGAATTACTAAAAAGTTTCCCCTTGTACCTATCGGAGCCCAGTTGCCCGTTGGTTTTGTGTGTGGACTGTTCCAGGGTTTTCCCCACGTGTCTGGACAGAGATATATCGATATGCCAAGTTGCCAAGCGCATGGGCGGCGAAACAACTCCTGGAAAAGGAAATTGCTATGAGAACCTGTTAATCACAAGCTGCGACAGAATTAACGTTGTTGACCCTGGTTTTGACCCCACGTTGCGCATGATTGGAAAGATCCAGAGGGCGAACCCACCAGTTTGGCTTTGCCCCATTCTGATCCTTGCGGGGGTTGGCACTTGAAAACCACACTTGTGGATATCCGGGAGGGTTTGCTTCTCGAAACAGTTCGACCAGCAGAGCCTACAGGGGCCCAGGTGACTGAGCTAAGAGCAGTCCAACTAGCTCGTGAATCCGATACGAGAGTTCAGAGATCCCTGGATGACTCTCATGGCTGAGACTCACCATGGGAATAACAAGTACGAGGCAAGGCACGATGTCCTTATACGCCAAATAACCATCTGATTCCCGGGTTCTGCTTCATATCCATATGAAATCCATTAGGTGGAAGCATACTATAGCAATGTAGACGACACATGCTCGACGAACCGTTTTTTCGATAGCGCCACCCCATCGTTTCCTGCGAGATGGGACGATGGGAATTGCCCTCTAATCAATTTGCGTCATGTCCTCTGCGCCCAGCGAACGAGCTATGGTCTTTCGTAGGCTTGCCAGGTGCTACCGACCCACGTTCGTGAAGTCTCCGAGAAGTGGAGCTCTATATTCCCCCGCACTGAGCTCATTCTTTGCAGCGCTCGGAGGCATCTTCGGAGTCTGGAAGATCAATCGTCGGAGCTTTCGGTTTCGACCGCAACAGCAATTATGCTTCTGGAAACATTTCCATGCCTAGTGGGATCGTATGATGTTAACTGCGGTATGCTTTGCGAGCATATTATATGGACGTTGAGACAGAGAGGAGCAACTCCAGGCGGTAAAACGTCAAAACTGGATGTGTGAAGCGCCGAAACTCCTTGGATTTGGCCGACATGGCGGTGCTCCGGGCCAATGGAATTCCCTTGGTCTCCGGCAAGCTCCGCTTGCTGGCTGCGGCTGAGCTTTAGCCCAGCCCAGACAAGGAGCCTGCCCTAGGTACGGAGTAATCAATTCTTCTTAGCCGACTTGGATGACCAATTATTGCCGCGAGAGAAGAGAGCTAGAAAGAAATGCCATGCCTTTGGGGGACGGGTGTGGCAACCAATCCCGTCTCTATTTGAACCTACACACGAAATACCACAGAGCCGACTGCTCTGTTTTTAACTAGTTTCCTGCTGTATCACAGCGCGAGCTGCTACTTCCCCCAGGCTGCTTAAGGACTACTTGCGGGTTGCATGCTTATTCCCTTCCAAAGGATTGGCCCATCCCTGCCCCACAAGTTACAAGTTACGACTCCAGCATTTGGATGGATTTAAGCCTCGCCCGATTGCCACGTTGCCAAGGCGCTAAATGAGCTTATCTCCACCATATCAAACCTTAAGTGGCATGGGGTAGAGGAGCGGCGGGGGAGGCGGACTGCCGTCCGCAATGCCGAAAAGGCGCTTGTGAGGTTGTGAACTTGTGGGTTGAAGTCGCCAGCCGGTGGGAGCTGGGTGTTGCGTGATTGTACGACCATCTCGGAGCAGTTTGGTTCGAGCTAATAAACGACGGGCAACAGCAGGGCCTCGCTTGCTATTTGCCCCTGTGAACTCCACACCGTGTGTTTTGGTCTTGTCAACCCCACGGGGTAGTCGAGCTTGACCAAAAAAAAGCTCTGGAGTCTATGATGGTTTAGCTATATAATGCGGGGTCCCCAGGATGTTCAGTGCTTTGCCCCCAAAACACTTTTCAAAACTGTCAGGAATTTCTTTTCGCCTGCTTCTAGCAACCTGCCCAACATGCTTGACGAAAAGAAGTCCCTCTCTAAGCTGGAAGGCGATGTCGGCCTCCCAGACTTCAGCCACATCGATGAGAAGAAGGTTTTACGGAAAATGGACCTCCGCTTAATTCCAATCATGTCGCTTCTTTATTTACTTGCTTTCCTTGACCGGGGGAATATTGGGAATGCGAAGATCGAGGGATTGGAGGCGGATCTTAACTTGTCTGGTCCACAGTACAACTGGTGCCGTAAGCTTCCCTCGCGCCTATTCTTCATTTGTGTGGAAATTTGACCTTGAGACTAAACATGAAATTGTATTTTCAGTGACGGTCTTCTTTTTCCCTTATGCGTTCTTCGAGCTTCCGTCAAACCTTGTTTTGAGCAAGATGCGGCCCTCGATTTGGCTTCCATTGATTATGATTGCGTGGGGGCTCGTAATGGTTAGTATATGCGACCCTTTAGATGGCCAATTTCTTCCCCGCGTCCCTTTTGTGTGTGGGTATGTGTATTAACTAAAGGGATAGACCCTGATGGGAATTGTTCACAACTATAACGGCCTGTTAATCTCTCGCATATTCCTCGGCCTTGCTGGTACGATGAACCCTCTCCCTTCTACTTGTACTTCTTACTTTCCGTTTCAATGCTAAGCCGTCTCGTTTTTATAGAAGCCGGTCTTTACCCGGGCGTCGCTTTTTACATTACGAAATGGTATTGCCGACATGAAGCTCAGCTCCGGCAGGCTTTGTTTTTCAGCGCGGCTAGTGTAGCTGGTGCCTTCTCTGGCTTGCTAGCCTTCGCAATTGCGGTAAGTTCATGCCCCCTCTGTATGCACATTCCATTAGCCGTTAATTTACTAACTCTATTAAAGAAAATGGATGGTGTTGGAGGACTAGAAGGATGGAGGTGGATTTTCATCCTAGAAGGCATCCTCACAGTAGTCGTCGCTGTTTTGGCGTTCTTCGCTATCCAAGACTATCCAGAAACCGCAAAATTTTTAACGGAGGAGGAAAGAGCATGGGTTATCCATAGGCTGCGGTATCAATATTCTGATAACGCCGTCGAAAAGGGAAAATTCCAATGGAAATATGTCAAAGATGCATTGTTGGATTGGCAAGTATACCTTGCCTTAATCAGTAAGTCTATCAAATTCCCTCTCCACGCCTTCTTGTTTATCCTCAAATAACTAATTAACCCTCAATTAGCCTGGTACGGAATCGTGTGCCCACTCTACGGCATTTCCTACTTCCTACCGACAATCATTAAGGACCTGGGTTATACTTCGTCAACGGCGCAGCTCTTGACGGTAGGCTCTATTGTCACTGAAATTGTTTATCGTCGTGAAGAAAGCGCTAATAGTATTTATTCTATTAGATCCCCATCTATATCGTCGCTGCATTTATAGCTATCCTATCTGCCTGGCTGTCAGATCGACAAGGGCAACGCTCACCGCTGCTTTTCTTCCACGTGCTATGCATTGCTGTGGGCTATGCCATTGTCATTGCTGCTACAGGGAAAGGTGTTCCGGGTGTTGTATATTTTGGAACATTTGTACTCGTATCGGGTGAGTTTTGGTCGATTCGAAAGCCCTATCTACCAGGTTCTAGGGCGAATATGTTTGGCAAGTTGCTAACGATGATACCCCAGGAATATATCCCGCTCTTCCCGGAACCGTAACCTGGCTAAGCAACAATTTGGCTGGTGACTATAAACGAGCGTCTGGTATGGCGATACAAATTGGTATTGGAAACTTTGCTGGAGGTATGTAACCCAAGGAAACAGAAAATGATGGCGCGAAATGCACCAGCACAGATCTGCTAACTTACTTGTTTTTCCGTTATAGCAATGGCTTCCAATTTCTATCGAGCACAAGACGCACCAAATTATTATCTTGGGCACGGTATAGAGCTTGGATTCGCAGTTTTCGCCCTCCTCGCCATCATTGTCCTCCGACTTACCTACCAGGGAATCAATAAGAAGAGGGAAGTGCAAGCTCTCGAGCACAACTATACGGTCGAGGAGCTAAGCAAGATGGGCGATCGGGCGCCCACTTTCAAGTATATGTTATAGACAGCTACGGCATTACTTACTTCGCTCTTTTGATTTCTTTTTTCGTTTCCTCGCTTCAGATATGCAAGGTCTTGCAGGGTTACGGAATATGCCCAACCAACTATTATTATACACGATATTTTGTGATGACTTGAAGGTATTTGCCGATTTACGACTAGACAGGGCTTGATGCCCTAGAAATAGACATCTTAGATTTATTCAATCACTTTTTTCAATGATATTTAACGCCAGCTACTCCCGGATTCATCGAAGTCAGCTTCACCCAATTCTAGAGCGCGTCTATATCCTGTTGATGTTGGACGAAGGCTGCCAAATTTGACTCAAAATATCAACATCCTTTCAATATCACACCATGATCCAGCCTAAGCTAGGAGAGAGGACAAAATTTTGTCTATTTTGATGTCATTTAGGCCTAGGTAGTTTAAAAAAAGAGGAGAAGAAACTAAAAAACGCAAAAGGCACACTTTGAGAAATATGAACATATTTGGAGTATGACGGCCGAGCAGGACAATAATGGTATTCCAAACAGTATTATTCGGGCTTTGTATCCAGCGTAGTAGCGTACCAGACCGAAAACCGATCAATCGTCTCCCCATACCAGGACCTTTATAATAATTATACAGCAATCAAAAAGACATTTGCATCTGGCCCTCAAGGACGCGTTTGTCCTGTGTCAAAGTTCTCAAACCACATCTTCAGCTCGTTGTAACTAGCATTATAGTATCTATTAGCCATTTTCCCGTTTATTCCACAAGAAGAAGGATATAAACATATATACAAATATGTATGTATATATATCTCAGCTCTTCAGACGAAATTTCGTACCAGGAAATGGAAAAAAACCCTTGACTCCTTCCCTCTAAACCATTTTTATCGTACTTCTTAACAGCAATAGGCTGTATCGCCCAAATTTCTGCAACACATTCCTCCACAATCCGCGGATAACACCTTTTCCAAATAAGCGGTGCAGGTATAAACAACGAGGGTACCTTCAGGCCCGATTGCACACCAATATCTGCCTCTTGGTGCGCAGGCCTCGCCGGCGGCTAGAGAAATGCAAGCAGCGATGCTTGCGAGAAGGAGGAAACGCATTTCGTAATCGTGAAGTTCGGGTAACTGTTGGGATAGGGTTGACTGAAAAGTTGAAATCGATAGAGGTGATTTTGTGTGGCAGAATTGTAGATGAAGGGTGGATGAAAAGAGAGAGAGAAAATTAACTATACAAGGGAGAAATAGGGAGATTTTTATATAAATATACTCAGGGGATGGGGGCAAGACGGCGGGGAAAAAGGTTTGGTATGAAACGAGGGAATGGAAGCTTCCTGCAGCCTGCATATCACTATCCAATAGCCAGTGTCCGGGGAAAAAGAACCACATGCCTGCACACAGCACATTTCGATGCGCGAAATTGTATGAACCAGTTAGTTCTTGTGCTCAGGATGGTCAATCGACTGCTGCAAAGCCACCATTACTGAGAATTTTCTCAAAACAACAAACGCCTTGGCAATGTTGGTCTCTTTCGAGTGCACGGCAATGATAATGGGCTGCAATATCATTGAGAAGCCATCCATTCATTTACGGCAGTGGAACGCAGAAAATACCAAGAAGTCGAACCAACATATCGACGATGTATTCTGCTTTCAAGGCAGTTGCTGTGACCAGAATCGCACCGGAATTCATATTATCTTCCAGTTGGGAAACTAACATCCACGCCGTTTCCCATTTCCTTTGACTTTCGTTTTCTTTGGGAGGCATGCCAATTTAACCAGCCTCAGACATAACCATGGAACACGCAGCTCCCGGCATTTTCTCACATTCTGCATATCTCCGGGAAAGCAGAGTTACCAGCGTCTCTTCTCAAATCTTCAGGAAATTCTGGTTCAAAACAGTTATCCTCGGCCGTTGTTCAGTAGCGTTGCCGGTGTCACGGCTTCAGAAGGTCAACTTCAACGGCATCATATTAGTAAATCTAGGTGATAAAAGCGAGTTCATGGATGACCTCCTGGCAAGACATACTGCAGCATTGTACAGCACATCATTATCAGACAGGATATTTTTGTCGCGGCGTCAACGTAAAGTGCGCATATCCCTTTGCGTATATATAGATACATGTGTATGCTGCATGTAGTTGGAAAATGCACGTAAGTTAGCACAAGAATTGCAAGCTGAAATTTGCTTTCTTGGGCGGTGAGCGATTCAAAAAACCGAAACCAGTTCTCAAAGAGCCTTCTCCATTCACGATCAAATGAGCATGTTATTATGTCTTTGTTGCACGGGATGTTGCTCCGATATGGGGTTACATTTCTTTTCTGAACCCAGGCTTAGTTGCGGTTTCGCCCTACCAAGCACCAACTCCACGCACATGTGCATGTTACGTAGTTGGTGAAAGCGGTGAAGGTGCGATTATCGCACATTGTTCATATTCAGCGGGTCATGCATTTGGACCTTGTTGTCCAGTCCTTTCCCCCAGCCCATATCAGCCAAACGGGCTCGCTCACAACCATCTGATATCGCCGTATGCCAACAGGTAAACCAGCACAAGTCCTATTTATGGACACCATGGAGAAGAGTGGCAATGCTACCAAAAGCTTTTCGCCTTCCTCAGTGCTGTGCTGCGAGGTGGCAGTGCCGCCACCAGTACATGTACATACACTGATCGCGACGAAGTGGTCCTTAGGGGTTAGACTTGCCTGGTGCACATGCATCACTGCCCCAAGCCCGTCCACGAAACCGCAAATTTCGTGATTAATTTTCGCCGCTGCCTGGTTGGCAATTTTATGGAGTCTGGCAGTTGGACATTTCCCTTCCTTTCCACCTTCGGACTTTCGGAGTGGAGTGCGCTGACTAACAGCACCGCAGGGCTGGCGACTAGCGCGGTTCCCTAGCCGCCCTAGCCCTCACCGACATCACTAGGAGGGAGTTAGTTTCAACTACGGCTCTTTTCAAGGTTTTCATCCCACGATGTAGTCTTGGCAATATGGTTGCATTCGGTTCTCGAGGTACGAAAATTTGAGGAAAGAAGGGTTGATCGGGCAACTGATACACCACAATGGCTGTCAAGACACAGCGTACTGTTGGACTGACATCATTGCACGTTGCAGGCAGGCTAGTTATGAACAACTCAACACGGGACGACTCAAGGAGTACGAGCTGCACTACCTGTAGTCATCCACAGCATTTCCCGGCGACCAACTGATGCTTCTAGGACTGTACGTCATTCTGTCGAGGACATATATCAATGACGTCCACGAATTTGCCTATTGAGACGTTAACAAGG
The DNA here is from genome assembly GCA_002572885.1 of Blastomyces parvus. NCBI lineage: Eukaryota > Fungi > Ascomycota > Eurotiomycetes > Onygenales > Ajellomycetaceae > Blastomyces > Blastomyces parvus. The sequence continues at coordinate 108,125 of PDNC01000033.1, forward strand.
TCCATCTCCTGTCCGGCCACTGGGTATTGAGAAACGCTTTCACTGCACCCTCGGGACTCCTTCGTTTTATCAAGGGAACATGAAGAAGATGCAGACGAGAACCATCATTTACTCATTTTGATACCCCAAGGCCGCTTCCCAGCACCACTGGGCATTTTGAGGGGGGAGGAAAAGCCCTCGTGTAATCGCTTCCCTTTGGGCGAATTCACTCCGGTAACCAACGGCTGCGGGACCGAGCTGAGCTTTCAGGAGGCCCAATGGAGGTCTGGAGAGGCGAGGCGGGTCATTTCAACCACAGGGCTTGCGCCAAGATGATAGCAGCTTCAGATCTACGGGGTACTTGGACGTTAATTTAAAGGGCACGATACGTCAGAATGCGAGAAAATTATTCGGTGGTAATCACCGCTGGAACATGCATAGGGCTTCCAAAGCTTGAACTATTAATAGTGGGTGGCCCTCGGCAGATGGGAAGAGCTTGGGGCCGACAGAGATGTCGTGGCAAATTTTAGTGGACGGTTAGTGCCTGGTAGTTTAACCTTGTGGATATCCTTATTTCTAGCCCCTGACAGCTGAATAAAGTGCAAATTCGGAGCAGCAGAATTGCGATCGGTTCCATGTGAACCCTAGACCAGGACCAAAATTTGAAACCGTATTCAACAATTCAACCTCCATTAGCATTTATCACCGTTAGCATATGGAAAGGCTGGATTAGGGGCTTGGGATTTGGTTTGGCATTGTCTGGATCGAGGAAATAAACGTGTTGGTGGGCTGGCCAGTGCCGGTAATGTTCCTGCGAATTTCAAGAAACACTCAAGGGCTTGTTTTCCAACCCAAAAACCTGCAGCGATGATTTCAACAGGTCCAGATCCATGTTTAGGTGCTCGCCCCCCTGAAGAGCCAATGATAGCCAACGAATCACGAACCCAGGGGATTGTTTCCCGTGAACTTCTGCTGGGTTCTTCGTGCTTCAAACTACAGCCCTACTGCGTAAGCGAAGGTAGATAAAAATTAGGAAGGGCGAACGGAAGCGTGACACAGCTAATTTCCTCCTATTCACCCCGAATGTCCTCAAAGCTGCTCATTCTTGCAGGCGCCATAGGCCTAAAAAATAATAATTCAAGAATGCCGAAGGGTATTCCCGGAGGGGAAAGCGATGGCCCCCAAAGAAATAGATGAGAAACATCGGTGATATCATACGGCCGTACGAGAACAACCTTTAAGCTACCGCCGTGGAGTATCGGGCATAGCACGGGAGCCAGATCCACTTTCAAGATAGAGTTGAGCCTTGACGCTTTGAAACGTGCAACCGGTTATAAGGTTAGTCAATAATAGTCGCTGGTGCATATGATGTACAGTGGTGCTAAGAATTGAACCCTTGGAACTGCGGACGCCCAATAATTTGACTGGCTCGTGCTAGGGGGGTTTAATTATCCCCAAGAGAGACGATCCCGTAAAGAAGACTTCTTTTGTCTTGGACTCATTGCTACCCCAATTCTTGAAGAACGAAAATAGGCTCATATCCAGCATCCGTCGCAATTCGATCTCTAGCAACAACTAAATGACAGATCAATCTATGTTGTCTTCATTGTCCGCCTAATGCCGGTAGAGGAGGATGCAAGGCCAGTTAGAGGAAACTCTTCCAGCTTGTCTTTGGAGGGGGGGCCGTTTGGCATGCATGGAGCAGAACTTCTGGGCTCCTCTTGGAGGGCCCACTCCATTTCCATCAGGAGTAATGCGACGTTCCATTAAGGCATGGGCTGGCTCATGGGAATGACTTGCCGGTGAGGGGGCTAAGCCTTTGGGCTGAAGAGCCAATTCCAGCTAATTAAGGTTGTTGTGTCTAGTTTCCAGGGCTCCATCGGGGAGGACGCCATCTTACAGCTTCGAACGGGTCGATTTATTTGGCCGATTGCCTTACGCCAGGAGCCCCTCATGGCTCAAATATAACTATCTGGGGAACCTCAAACTCACTTCTTTATTCCACCCTCCACCTGCCATCTGTCAATGTTGTGATTAACGTTGCCTTATCCTGACCTCTTGTTTCCGACTGTTCCTGGGTTTCGTATCCCAACACCGAGCTAGCTACCTTGTTATCGCGACCCCTCTTTTGCGCTCAATCCAAGCCCCCATCAGGCGCTGCTCTCGCAAAGGGCTTTTATTGCATATAAAATCCTCAAATTTTGGCTCCTGTTCGCCCTAGTCTCGGAAATGGACTATTCATACTATCCCCCGCCGCTTCAACAGCATTACCCGCCATATCAAGTACCACATCCACAGCAGACAGAAGCTGCTCAGCAGAGCCAATTTCATCACCGACATGGGGGTGTAAGCGAATCCCCACCTATATAATGAGGACTCACTACCGTCTAATGTGTATTTACTGACGCCGATGCTAGGAAAATTATGATCCCCGTTTCCAACCATATGATACCCAGCTTCATTTTGACTCCTCTACTCTCATGGGAGTGCATTCATCGCCTTCGCCGGGTCATTTTGCAAAACATGTAATTGATCCCCAAGTTAGCGACGGCATCAATAGTGGCGGAATTGCACGAATTACTCTTGAGAACGGAACGGAGGACTTTCCGTCCGACAAGACATTACCAAGAGGCAGCAGTGAAGAGAAGGAAACGTTGACACCAGCTCAAAGTAGACGCAAGGAACAAAACAGAGCAGCGTATGCAATCATTTTTCTTTCTTATATATATATCAGTTACGATGCTAGTGTTCTCCGCACTTTATTGCTCAATACTAACTTCAACTCTGTTTCACTGGCAACAGCCAACGGGCGTTTCGTGAACGAAAAGAACGCCGTGTTCGTGACCTCGAGCAGGAATTGAATCAATACAAAAGCAACTACACCTCTCTCATGGAAGACCACAGAAGTCTAAAAAGGCAAATAGAAAAAGTCGCTACGGAGAATGAAATTCTTAGAGCTACATCGACCAACAACGCGCAGGGATCGATCACCGACTATGGGCCTAACCGAGTACCCACGCCAACAGGCCTATTGAGAAATTTATCCGATTATTCTACATGCAGTGGAGATAAAAAAGACCTTGCCTACCGCACTTCGAATGGTATCAAGAAGCCGGGACAGAAACTGCTAGACGCATCCGCTACCTGGGATCTGATCGCGCGGCATTTGTCAACTCGAGGTGTGAAACTCGACATCCAGGATATATACGACAAGTTAAAAAGCCAAACCCTGCCCGACGGACAAGGTCTTGTCGTCGATGAAGCACATGTCCTGCAGGCTATCGAAGAGAGTGCAGCCGCAGGGAGTGATGAACTCATATAAATTTTTACCTAATATTCTCAGGATCCCCACCCCATCAATTTGTCTGCATTTTTCTGAGCCATACTAGCAGCAATCCGTTCAATACGCCTATATTCCTTTTATATTTAATTTCGTTTCAGGCAATATTGGGATTATACACATATACCCCTTATTATTGGAATTTCTTTGCCTGAATGCCGATTAATTGCCTCCAAAGCACATATCAACCCCCACCTCTGTTTGTCGAAACTATTTTCCCCTGTTATCTTGGACAAACAGGGATGGAATTAACCTCGACATATTTTTCTTATCTTGGGTTTAGTCATTTTAGCCTGGAGTTCAACCTGTTGCATGTCTCTCTCCTCCCTTATATCTACCACACATTACTTTGTTTCAGATTGACATTTTTGCATAGATTAGAGTACGCAATTATCCTTTAGATATAGTTATATTAAACATATCCTCTAAATCAGAATAAGCACATTGTGTGATCCGAACCTTGTCAACTATGGAATAGACTCCGAATCGAGGCAGTACGCATGTCCTGAACTTTGTTTCGAATGAAGGAACCTTTATACCGACAATTACCTAAAAATGTGGATGAAGTAGAGGACGAGGAAAGAAGACAACACAGGTCAATCAATCAAGGCATGAATGTTGTACATATATTTTTGTTTCCCTTCAACCCTAATGTTGTAGATACCTATGTTAACCACATAGCTTACAAGGGTAATGTGATGAAACCAACCTAGTCATTTCTCTCGAGTTATACAATGGACACCCATAGCGCAGCTTTCTTTGGCAGGCGGTGGACCACTGCAAGGAGTAACATTTCCTGGCATCAAGACTAATGATTTTCCTACCGAAAAATCAGAAGTTTAAAACCACAAATATGAAATATGTTGAGAAGATTCAAAGGCCAAATCATTCATCATAGAAGCAACTTAAAATAGATATCCCCTTCCCTAAGGGTTTCCAAAATTGGTGTGTAGAATCTAGGTAAACGAGAATAAGTGGGTCGCTTTTGCCGTGATTTACTATTTCCCATTGATTTCAATCCCAGTCATCAAGATATTCGTCATCGCTATTGACTGATTTGGGAGTGTGGTCCTTCCTCAGACGGCTGTCATTTTCACTGATAGCTCCTAAAGATACAAGGAACTGTTCAAGATCTACAGTTAATTGATAACATGTTAGCATTTCGTATTCCAAATCTTTTGAGTCATTGCGGGCGACAAAAATATAGCGTATTTACCCGTTAGATTAGTTTTCGGTCCTCTGAGTTCCCTAAGTGTAACTAGCTGCCTTTTGATGTCTCCATCCTTATAGACAAGTATCGTCGGAGTATTCCTGTCTGGGTAGCCTTCTATACACATATCCGCGCGTATCTGGCAGAACTTTATATCTCCATATTTCATTGCTAGTTGGCGCCATAGCTCTGTGAGCAATTGCGACTCGATATTATTAACGCTCGAGGAGGTGAGATTGACGAGAACAAAATATTTCGACGACGCTTCGGTGACGTCCCTTGCGTAATCTGGTTTTTGGATCGGGTAGACTTGGTTGTGAATACTTGTTTTTTGAAGGCGAGACATCTCTTCAAAGCGCTGCTTGCTGAATTACCAATCCCTTAGTGACGATGCCAATGGCTGATACGCCAATACACCCATCCATATATGAGGCTTATGATTTCATGGGCGCGGGGGTTTACGAACCGGTATTTCTCAAGGAATTCGGTTTCTTCCTCATCCTCGAGGGCATCAAGCTCATCTAAGGTTTTATTCTCGAGTCGATTTTCGTGTTCTCGTTGTGCGGCTTCCAGAATCGCTTCCTCTATAATCGGGGTGGGGGAGGGGGGTTTCTCGGGAATTATCCCATGTTTACGGAGGATGTCGTTCCTGTGGATAGTTAGCAGCCTAACAGAAAAGTTGGTGGAGCAAAACGAATACCACTCCGTGTCTGCATTAGGGTCATCAACGGGAACATTAACTGGCATATCCATGTTGTCTGTAGCTGAATCAACGATGATTCTTGACTTGCTGCGGACTGCGGGCTGCTTTTGGAGATGATGTATGCAAGGCGGCAGGATAAGTTGTTTGCACTATTTGCACTGTTTGCACTGTTTGCTCAGCCACTGTGGCTGCCCGTCCCACACTGCACAGACCAACCCATTCCAGACACAAGCCAGAGGCAACGTGTATCTGAATGTCCTTGCAACAACGGTATATCTGGACTCTGCCCGAAACGCCGCGATCAGCTCTCTCTGATCCTCTGCTGATACAATACCGCCGTTAGCGATTGCTGTCTACTTCTTGGGCAAATTATGAAGGCTCGGTAGTCAACTCCGCCCGTCGCACTAATCGCCCTCACCACCTCCTACAACCCGACCCGGCGTTCAGCTCCTGACAATTCTGGTTCCGGGGAATCATTGCATACATCCAATCGAACTTCCACCTTGCCAAAATGGGTTACGTTAAGAAGGACGAGGATGCTGACCAGATAATGATGAAGTTGGATAGAACTTCGGTTTTCCAAGATGGTAGGTGATAGATCGTGTGGAGAACAGACTTGGAAACATGACCGCCTGGAACTGACCTTGGGAAAAGCACGATTATTCAATTCCTCGCCCATATCTCCGCGAAGATGTCGGACGCTTCTTACAAAAATCGCCGTCTTGCTCTTCACAGGGGAGAAGTTCCCGACAAATGAGGCCACGACGTTGTTCTTTGGCATCTCGAAACTCTTCCAGAATAAGGATCCTTCCCTGCGGCAAATGGTATATCTAATTCTGAAAGAGTTGGCCGGTACCGCAGATGATGTTATTATGTCTACATCCATCATTATGAAAGATACTTCCGTTGGAAGCGATGTCCTCTATCGGGCTAATGCCATTCGAGCATTGTGCCGCATCATAGATGTACGACCCCCTTGAAATTGAAAATTTTGGAATATATACTGAGTATCAAAGGCCACGACGGTTCAAGCAATTGAACGTTTGATAAAAACCGCAATTGTCGACAAAACACCTTCAGTTTCGTCGGCCGCTCTTGTTTCCTCATATCATCTCCTCCCGGTCGCACGAGATGTCGTTCGAAGATGGCAAAGCGAAACCCAGGAGGCTGCGTCATCTGCGAAACAGACCACCAGTTTCCTCGGCTTCACGTCCAGCGGGCAAGCACATTCCATCTCGCAAACCAACTACATGACCCAGTATCACGCAATTGGTCTTCTCTACCAAATGCGTGCTCACGACAGAATGGCTCTGGTAAAAATGGTTCAGCAGTACGGTGCGGCTGGTGCAGTCAAAAGCCCTGCTGCGCTTGTGCTACTTGTCAGACTGGCTGCAAAATTAGCGGACGACGACCACAGCCTTCGGAAACCGATGATGCAAATGCTCGACGGTTGGCTCCGGCATAAGCATGAAATGGTTAATTTCGAGGCTGCCCGAGCAATCTGCCAGATGAGGGACGTCACAGATGCGGAAGCATCCCAGGCGGTTCATGTCCTCCAGCTATTCCTTTCCTCTCCTCGTCCTATCACCAAGTTTGCCGCCATCAGAACCCTGCACAGCCTGGCCTCCTTCAAGCCCAACGTTGTCAATCCATGTAACCAAGATATTGAGGCCTTGATTTCCAACAGTAACCGATCCATTGCGACGTTTGCAATTACCACTCTCCTCAAAACCGGAAACGAAGCTAGCGTTGACCGTCTCATGACCCAGATTTCTGGATTTATGGCCGATACCACCGATGAGTTCAAAATCACCATTGTTGAAGCTATCAGAACGCTCTGCCTTAAATTTCCCAACAAGCAGGCGGGTATGCTGACGTTCCTCAGCGGTATACTCAGGGATGAAGGTGGCTATGAATTTAAGAGAAGCGTAGTCGAGAGCATGTTTGACCTTATCAAATTTGTCCCTGGAAGCAAGGAAGAGGGTAAGCTCATCCCGCTTGTTCATTTTAAGGTTGTTACAAGCTGACGCGATCTAGCGCTCGCACATCTGTGTGAATTCATTGAGGATTGCGAATTCACCAAGCTCGCGGTCAGAATATTACATCTCCTAGGTGTTGAAGGACCCAAGACTTCACAACCCACGAAATACATCCGGTATATCTATAATAGAGTTGTTTTGGAAAATGCTGTAATTCGTGCCGCTGCTGTGACGGCATTGGCCAAATTTGGCGTTGGTCAAAAGGACCCAGAACTTAAGAGAAGTGTAAATGTTCTTCTCACCCGATGCTTGGATGATACCGATGACGAAGTCCGTGATCGTGCGGCCCTTAACCTACGACTCATGAAAGAGGAGGATGAGCTAGCAGAAAGATTTGTCAAAGCCGGTAAGCCTCCATGGCTGCTTGCGTAAATTTTGATAGACGTGCCCAAGCTAACGACTTTCAGATTCGATGTTTTCCTTGTCCACTTTTGAACATCAGCTAGTCATGTATGTGACTGCGACAGACAAAGAGACTTTTGCGACAGCGTTCGACCTCAACACCATTCCCATTGTATCGCAAGAACAAGCCCTCGCTGAAGAACGAACCAAGAAGCTTACAACTGCGACACCTACTCTCAAAGCCCCGTCTATGACTCCATCAAAGGCCAAACCAACTGCTGGAGCCGACGGAGTTGCTGCCGCAGCTGCTTCCACCCAAAAATACGCGGAGCAACTCGTCCAAATACCAGAGCTCAAGGCTTATGGAACGCTGCTCAAATCATCTACTCCTGCTGAGCTGACCGAGAGCGAAACGGAGTATGTCGTCAGCGCAGTTAAACATATCTTTAAAGAGCATATCGTCTTGCAATATGACATCAAAAACACTTTGCCGGACACGTTACTTGAAGATGTTTCCGTTGTCGCTTCTCCGGTGGACGATGATGAATCGTTGGAAGAAGATTTCATCGTCCCAGCACCTAAGATTATGACGAATGAGCCCGGAATAGTTTATGTTGCTTTTAAGAAACTTGGAGGCGAACATAATTTCCCTGTAACATCATTTTCGAATAACTTGAAGTTCACTAGCAAAGAAATCGACCCCACCACTGGTGACCCGGAAGAGACTGGCTACGAGGATGAATATCAGGTCGAGGATTTAGATCTCACTGGTAGTGACTACGTCATTCCAGCTTTTGCTGGCAGCTTCGACCATGTCTGGGAGCAAACTGGCGCCAATGGTGAAGAAGCTACCGAAACTCTCCAACTTTCTAACGTGAAAGGCATTGAAGGTAAGCTGCGCATCCCTAAGCGGATATTTTCTTTTGCCCATTCCCCACATTTTTTGTCCATTCACCCTTTCAAAGGATACTTTACTAACCGCTTGCTCTTTCCCACACACAGATGCAACCGAGCAACTAGTTGCAGCATTGTCACTCCAGCCACTCGAAGGCTCAGACGTCGTGCTCAACAATACCACACACACACTGAAATTGTACGGCAAGACGGTTTCGGGTGGTAGAGTGGCAGCTTTGGTGAGAATGGCATATTCGACTAAATCTGGTGTGACGACCAAAGTAACCGTTCGTGCCGAAGAGGAAGGCGTTGCCGCGACAGTCGTCGCATCTGTCGCATAGTTTGAACCGTACTATTTTCTTTTTGCCTTGAAAAATAGCACCTGTCGATGTCTAGTAGATAATCTATAATCCTCTACTGCTCCCCCCTCCCTCTTCCCGCCTTCTCTTTTATCCCCGACAATGACGGGTATCCTACGCATGCTTTCTCTTGACGAGGGTTTGCCAAAGCTTTAACTATTAAGTATGGTGTTTGTGGAAGAAGTCGTACATATCATATCTTGTTGTCTTTCCATGCTCATACATGTCTTCTGCGAATTCAGCACGATAGTTTTCTCCCTTCTAACTACCCTAGCTACGTATTTTTTTAGTTTGCGCGTTCTATTTCTTGTCTCGCTTTCTTTATTGAGCTTCTTTTTTATAGCAGTAATCATGGACTTTCTTTCTCAAGACTAGTGCGACACTCAAAAAATTAAGGTAGAGGTTTTATTTTCTGTTTGTCCATTCAATGTGGAATATCTCCTTCTATGAAAATATCTAAAAGTTGCCCAAAAAATATAAAAGATTCGATCATTTCATCAAGGTCATTGCTTCCGAAATGCCAGAAAATATAAAATAGCCAATACACCTTAACACCCTACATATCCTTACAGAAAGTCCAGCCCATATAACAGCGATCAACTAAAATGATAAACTCCAACAGAGACAGCCCCACTCTCAATTTCATCCATGGAATGCCCCGCCCTGTGGGCGCTGCGCTGCAACAGCTCGTCAAGTTCATCATCAGACACCTTTCTCAGCCGGGATGGATGAGATTCATGTAAGCCTAGCAATCGAAGGTTGCTCAAGCCCCAATCCAACGCGTCCACAAAGTCTTCCTTTGAAAAGTCCGGGAACCCTTGGGACTGTTCCAAGGCGAGGATTTCTAACGGTAGCGGCTGGCGGAATGAAGCGAGGGTGTGAAAGAAGCGGGGCTTGACCAGATCTCCCTGGATCGAAAGATAGAGCAAGTTCGGAATGCAGCGAAGCAGCAGTTCTGCATGCCCAGGTGTGTGATGCATTTCATAGGGGATTCTCAAACTTTTCAAGTGGGTGCGTAAATGGGCACTATCCAGCACTGCTGGTATCACTTCTCTGTCTCTGAGGGCGTTCCCTGCTAGTGTTAGGCTGGAGATTTTCGGCGGCCAGGCGAATGCGCGCATGGTGGCAGCATCAAGGTTTCCGCTGATTTCAAGCTTTCTGAGACTTGGTGGCCAGGGCAGGTCAATTCCGGCCGTATTTATGTCTGTGTTTCGAGGTAATCGCAAACGGCGGAGATGATCCAGATGTTGGATGGCCTTTTTTATAGCCTCGAATTCGAGTTTTCTTATCACATGTAGCAAATCTATGGAGCGAAGCTTTTTGCATTTGGAAAGAGCGCTGAGGTTAATTGCACTACACAAATAGATTAGAACTTGTATATCACAGTAGCCCTGGCGGTTAGGTATCCGATATAATGGCAAAGGAGCAAGCCACTCCCTCTCACTCCCCCACCTTCCAAGGGCCTAACATGCTGGCGAACGTACGCAGTTTAAGCACACTTAAAAGAAGAGATGGTCACTTACGTAAAACCGCTTGCTGGCGCAATAAAAATTTCAACATTGTCCTTAACTCGTCCTAGAAATCTCGTCGTCAGGCTAGTGGTGAGATTGTGGACCAGCTTTGAGAAATCCAAACGGCGCACAAATCGTCCCAGTTCACCTCTAGGGGCATACGCTAGCACTGACGGACAGACCGCTTGAGCGAAGGCATCAAAGTTCGCCCCAGAGATATGGGGCTTCTCATAGAGTAAAGGAAGGGCAGCTGAGTACCATAGTCGAGATACCAAACAGCATGAGTAGAGGGTATGCTGGCGGACGGGCTGTTCTTGAAGATAGGAAAGGATGTGAAGGACGATCTCTACCGGGACAAATAAGGAGGGTTGACCTTCAGATTGAGGCATTATTAGACAGGAATAGACAGTATTAGGAGTCACATATTCAACATGGCTGACTGGTGGGCTATATAAGGATTGCCATTGTGGTTATGCTGGTGTGACATGCACACCTGTGGAAAAAAGGAAAGATGGATTGATTCGAAAGCGTTGCCCATAAATGACGTTTGGTTTCGGGATGCCGTCAGCGGCTCAAAAAGGCCACAGCTAGCTACTCTTAAATAGTCCGTCTCTGTGGCAGCATCCAACCAAACCAGTGCCACCAACTGCTCGCTTTTCTTTTCTTTTCTTGTTTTCTACGATTGGGCCACGGGACTGGAGCTATTCTGGTTATTCAATTGCGAGTACTTTTCATAGCCAAAGCCCCCCCCTGCGCTGTCCACAACCCCATTTGACTAACGATGCGGCTTTCCTCCCTATACCATCCACTCCGTCGATCGTTTTACAATTGCCAGACGTCGTCAATTCGAAAGCAATTCAGCTCTTCGGTCGCATCTCAGCCTACAATACCCAATTTTGGTTTTGCTTTTGAGTAAGCCGGGCGCTCATTCTCCTTTCGTGCTGTATCTCAGAGCTAACAAAAACGACTAGCATAGATGGCGTTCTGCTTCGCTCGTCGAGAGCCCTTCCCGGAGCGGCTGAATCGCTCCAGCTACTCAAAAAGGAGAAGATACCCTTCGTCCTCTTAACAAACGGCGGAGGAATGCACGAGACAGAGAGAATTGCCCAATTGAGCGAACGCCTTCGGGTTCCTCTAGACACCGACACGATCATCCAAAGTCACACGCCGTTCGCAGATTTGGTAAAGGGTAATGAGGTGCAGGGCGCGCTGGAAAACAAATGTGTTTTGGTTGTTGGTGGAGGGAATGGGAAGTGTCGTGCTGTCGCACAAGAGTACGTCATCCTTATCTCTGCTCTTGTATGTACCTGTTCGAGCACTTTCTAACAGCTCACAGGTATGGATTCAAGAATGTCGTGACTCCTGCGGATATCTTCCGATCGCATCCTGAGATTTGGCCATTTTCCGATGCCTTTAATGACTACTACGAACGGTTTGCAAGCCAACTCCCACGGCGGATAGACCCAATTGACCCGTCCAAAAGCCTCAAGATCGATGCAATTCTGGTTTTTAATGATCCTAGAGACTGGGCTTTGGATATCCAAATCATCATCGATCTACTGCTTTCATCCCAGGGTATTGTTGGGACTTATTCTGCAAAAAATAATAACCCAGACCTACCAAACCGCGGTTATCAGCAAGATGGCCAACCGCCATTGTACTTTTCCAACCCCGATCTTCTGTGGGCTGCGCAATACCATCAGCCAAGACTGGGTCAAGGGGCATTTAAAGCGTCGCTTGAAGGGGTGTGGGCAGCGATGACCGGAGGGGCCTCATTAGCGATGACAGTCATTGGGAAACCATGTGAACTAACATATAGGTTTGCTGAGAAGAGGTTGAACCAAGAAAGGGAGAAAATGTTTCACCTCGAGCATTTACGGCCTCTGGACGCGGTGTATATGATCGGTGACAACCCTGAGTCTGACATCCGAGGCGCCAATTCGTACAAGAGCCCCTTCGGCACCAAATGGAATTCTATTCTCCTGCGAAGTGGTGTATACTCGGGTGGGACACCGACTTGGCCACCGAAGGTCATCGTCGACGGAGTGAAGCAGGCCGTCGACTGGAGCTTAGTACAGTCGCGGTGGCCCCATAACTGAAATTAATTTGTTTAGCGCTCCTCATTCCGATTTTTATGTCCTCTAATCTAGCGCTTGTCTAATCTTGTTTATAGTTTTGTTATAGACTCTTTGCGTTACGGACTGTAGAGTAGATAGATCTCTCAAAGAATAAATATACAAGATTCGTCAGTACAAACGAAGTATAACGAAGTATAACGAATATATCGTCTATGCATATTTATGAAAATAAAGCCCAAATATATTACAGAACCTCTATTCCAGTATCTACGCATCTAGCTTGCTGTCATCGAAAAAGCAGTTTGACTCACTGCCCTAGGGTTAGGTAGGGCTTAGGGCTAGTTTAAAATTTGGTGGGGTTGGGTGCAGAGTCACTGAAGACTGACTGACTCCCCCTCCTTTCCGCACGTCAAAGAGACCATCAACCACGCGAACTGCTTCTTTTAGCGATAGAAACCTCCAATTGCCCAGTGCCACTACAAGTCCAACGAAAGAGACCATGGAGCAGCAATCTACGCTCCCTATCCATTCAAAAGGCGACGGCGACCAGCCCGAGAAAGCCCCTGCGTCCCAACCCCCCACCGGAGGCGCCGCTCCACCAAGCAAAAGCGCACTCAAGAAAGCCGCGAAAGAGAGGGAAAAAGCAGAGAAAGCAGCTAAGCGCGCCGCTCAGGAACAAGCAGCTGCACAAGCCAGTATGGCTGCAGACTTCTCTAAACACCTCTACGGAGCTATCCCAGATGCTGCCGACCAGGTCCAAGTGACCAACCTCATAGATCTCTCGGAAGAACTCTTCGAAAAGGAAGTCACAGTCGTTGCGCGTGTCGACAATGCCCGGGTACAGAGCGCGAAGCTGGCATTCCTGATGCTGCGGCAACAGGGTAAAAAGGTACAGGCAGTGGTGAGCGCGAGCGACGAAATATCGAGACCTATGGTGAAATGGATTGGAGGGATAAATGTGAACTCCATCGTTCAAGTCACTGCTATCGTTAAGAAACCCGAAATCCCAGTATCTTCGGCCACATTGAGCCACCTGGAATTGCATATTCGGAAAGTCTATATGGTTGCCCAGGCGGCGCAAATGCTTCCTATGCAGGTTAAGGACGCGGAACGACCGCCGCCTGAATCTGTTTCGGAAGAGGTGGACTCAGAAACCCCATATGTCACGCTGAAAACTCGCCTTGATAATCGTGTTCTTGACCTACAGACCGAAACCAACCAGGCAATTACTTGGATTTCTAGCGGCGTTGCTCAACTATTTACGGAATACATGTTGAAGAGCGGGTCACGATGGATCTCTACTCCAAAACTCACTGGGAACGCGTCCGAAGGTGGTGCTGGAGTGTTCGAAGTGACCTACTTTAAGAAAAAGGCTTATCTGGCGCAGAGTCCGCAGTTGTATAAACAGATGTGCATTGCAGGAGATCTGGGCAGTGTTTTTGAAGTCGGTCCTGTGTTTAGAGCAGAGGAAAGCAACACTCACAGACACTTAACAGAGGTAAGGTCTAGTGAAGGCTTTTGTTTTGGCGGCTGTATTCGCAAGCTAAAATATCTATTTCTAGTTTGTTGGTCTCGATTTCGAGAAAACCTTCCAGAGCCATTACCACGAAGTCTTAGAATTTGCCGAAGACCTTCTAGTCTTTATCTTGAGCGAATTAAAGGAACGCTTCAAAAAGGAAATTGAAGTGATCCAGCACTCGTATCCAAAAGCTGGTGATTTTAAGCTCCCTAAAGATGGGAAGGCCCTCAGGTTGAAGTACATGGAGGGCGTGGCACTTTTGAAGGAAGCAGGAGTTGATGTCACTGAACAAGAAAAGTTTGAGAACGACCTCACCACCGCAATGGAAAAGCAGCTTGGCCGCATTATCCGGGAGAAATACGATACAGACTTCTACGTCCTGGACAAGTTCCCCATGGCTGTCAGACCGTTCTACACGAAACCCTGCCCCGACGACCCCACGTTCTCCAATTCGTACGATTTCTTTATGAGAGGAGAGGAAATTATGTCTGGCGCACAGCGAATTAACGTAGCGAAGGAACTTGAAGATGCAATGACGGCCAAGGGCCTTGATCCCAACGGTGAAGGCTTTGAAGATTACATCGGGGCTTTCAGGCAAGGGTGTCCTCCTCATGCTGGTGGAGGACTTGGCCTGAACCGCATTGTTATGTTTTTCCTGGGTCTTCCCAATATTCGATTAGCGACACTATTTCCTCGTGATCCTCAGCGCCTCCGTCCATAAGCATGAAGGTTTTCTAATCAACAGAGGAGGAGTAGAAGTGGTGGATGAAACACATATTTTCTCATATTTAAATTCAGATGACAATAAAGAGATGACAAAATTTACATTTATAAACACACTACGATGCTCCTCAGTATCTTAACTACCACGGGATCAATGCGTTTGTAACCGTGTCCATACCATATTCTCCTACCCGTGTTTCCGTAGTTCATAGAGCACAATACGCAACGTATAAATTGAAAATCTATAGATCTGGCGGAGTTGATTTAAATTACGCTAAGTGCCGAGGTGGCCCAAGCTCCCAGGGTCCATCGCATCAAAACGCCGCACCTGGGATTTGGGGATACAATCAACGCTCCAGAAGGGAATATCTTCTCGCATAAAACATAGGCAGCATGCCTGATAAACGCAAGGCCCCTTCCTCAGAAGCGAGCAGTTCTCCCTACACCAAAAAGCCTCGTCCTACCGATCCCAACGATGATTCATCTCCCCCAACCCCGATAACTCCAACCACGACACGCCCCCAACCCAAAAATGATCCCGTCTACGGACAAAAGCACGCATTTCCAGGACTAGACGATCCTGTACATGAGGATCAGCTATTCTATGGGCCTCCAGAAGATGGTATTGAGTATCTGCGTATGGTCCGGTATGCAGCTTTCCTTTCCCTCCACTATCATTACTCTTTCTATCTCCCCTCAGGCGTTCCCGAAGAAAAGCATTAAACTATCCGCGGCTAAGATATTTTTTTGTCCATCTCTCTATTTCTATGCAGCTTTTTACAACCGGAAAGTGATGCTGATGGCTATTTCGCGCCGTACGCTATGCGCGGCTTGACGTCTTTGATTATAGATCTGAAGCGCGAACACTCCCAGCACTATTTGTCTCCAGAGCTGTCCTTCAACAGAAGGACAATACCAGGGTTCCTGCCCCTGAAGCCAGAGACCAAGGAAACGACGACGGTCCTGCCCTCGATGTAGAAGTGAACACCAACCAGACCGGCTTTTACTCTGATGGAGTCTACGTCGCATATTCCGCCCCCACGCACCTTCAAACCAGCGCAGCATCCCACACAAGCTCCCCCGATCCACAGGAGATATATTACAGCTTACTTCACCACCGCTTCCTCCTCCTCCGCTCCACCCTAAAATGCACACCACCAGCATCCGTGATCGCTTCTTTAGGCCCACAACGACCCATCACTCTTCCCCGGTACAATAAGCGCGCTAGGGAGGAATGGGAGCAGATTATACAGACGATGGATCCGCGCATGGCGCAGCTGGCGTGCATGGATACGGAGAGCGTTCTCAGGCTTCTTGCCATTGTTACACGCTTGTTATCTAAGACAGTCAGGGGCGGTGAGAGTGTACAGGTGAAAAGGCTCGGTGCGTGGGCATGGGGCCTTTTGGGCCGCTGTAGGGATGTGGGGGAGATGGGGAGTGAGGATGTGGGTGACATTAGGGAGCTGGGGAAGCGGGCAGCTAGGATATTGGTGAAGGTTCGGGAGAGTGAGGCGGTAGACGTTCAGGGTATGGACGTTGGAGAGGGAGGAGAAGCAGATGAAGAGGAAGGCGAAGAAATTGAAGGCGAGCAAGAAGAGCCGGGATATGGTACTAGGGACGATATTAATGAGAATGGGGATGTGGATGTGGATGTGGATGTGGGTGAGTACCACGTGGACGAACTGAATATTACGGACGATGTTGTTAGTACTGGTGGGAATATAACGAAACATATAACAGCGCACGGAGAAACAGATAGAGACATTATAACGCCCTCTAACGGCGTAGATGTCCAGGACGAACTCGAGGCAGCCAAAGCGCGCCTCCAAGCAAGACTACACCACCAACAAGGGGGGGATACGCCAGAGCCCAAGGAAAATGAAACCGAGAGAGAAGGGAACAATGACATTGATTACGATGAAGGAGAAGAGGCGGAGGAGGAAGAAGGCGAGGTGGACGATGATTATGAATCTAGAAACGTGCAGCAATATACCCGTGCCATGCTTGATATGATAATTAGTGTGATTGGAGAATTTTACGGACAGAGAGATCTGCTTGAGTTTCGGGATATTTGGGAAGAAGATTTTGATCTTGCGTGGTAGTTAGATTGCCCACGTTGGGAATTTACATGTTTTTGCTACATACCAAGGGCGGATACGATGTAAGATTACTGCGTGATATAGTCTCGAATTTTTAATGAATATGGTTGTGCCATAGTTCATGCTGACAGCTTGAGCCCAAGAAACATTTTAAGGAGACGTGGTAATTCTTGACGGTTTGAAACCTTTATCTACGAAGGGAGAGTGAGGAATGTTGGGGGAAGCAAAGTAACTGCGAATGTTGATGCCAAAGGAGCCTAAACCTAGCATATCTAAAATGCAAGTCTATCATCATAGTGGTATCAAAGCAACAGAAGAAAACAGAAAGTATCATCAGCAGTTGTTACAGAACCGTGGCAATGCTGGACATCAAAGAGCAAAAGTTTGGGCAAAAAGTTGGGCAAGACAAATCGAACGAATACACCCAATGCACTCCGTCCATATGCCCTATCTCCCGCCAAAGGGCCTTCGTGGTAAACCATCCTTTTCATAAATATCCCACATTCATTTTCCACTGTCTACCCTAGTTCTCATGATTTTTCTTCCGAGGCATTCTTAAGCACTTGCGCCGTCAAATCATCCTGGACCCATCCCTCGATGCGAGCGGCTACATCTCCCACTAGCTGATCATATGCCGCATTTCGAGAAACGAACAGGGACTGGTGAGCGGTAACTTCATCTACTCCTTCCATGTAAACCCGCACCCACAGTGGATCCCGCTCACCATCTGCTTCTCTTGGAGGGAGGGCACAGAATTTCCGGTCCTTCTTGGTTTTGGAAGGAGTACCTGTATTTATATCAGGTATATCAGGCTTGCTGCGGGTTGAGTCAACCTCATGGATGCCGTTTGATATGGCTCCGCTCGTTGGAGATGTGTTGTGGTTGTAGCTATGGTTGATTGGAGAGGATGTGGGAAATAATATCTCTTTACTTCGCTGCAACCGTTCCTTGTCCGCAGCTCGCTCCTGCTTGCTGATGAGTTTGTTGTGAGCTTTTATTTTCTTGTCCCTTTCTTTCACTGCCTTTTCATACGTTTTCATTTGGCGAGAGTGATCTTTCTGTGCCTCCTTTAGGAGTGCTTTTGAACCGTATAGAGAAGGGTCTAACTCCGCCGGCCGGGGCGGCAGAGGCGGGAAACCAGGATACGCATCGTCCACTGGGGCCGTATTGATAATTTCTGGTGGATTATGAGCTTTGTCAAGTGTTAATTGCGGATTTTCTGGGCTGCTTTCTTCTTCATTTGTTGCTTGAGAGAACTCAAGCGAATCTCTAGCCTTTTCCTCCTTTGGACTTCGAGGATCGATGGCTAATGATCCAGCGTGGCCAGACGCAGGGGAGGATATCGACCCCGGACTCATCGACCTCCCCTCCTGCTCGCTTGCATTAATTACGCTGTCACCGTTATTTCCACTAGCGGGAGATTTAATTCTTCCTGTGGCAGCGGTATAGTAGTTAACAAACCTGATACGGCGAAATGGCCGGCCACTTGCATCCCGCTTTGGATTGCACCCGTCAATGTCTTCTAATTCTCTCAGGCGCCTGTATCGTCGTTTGAGGCCAGGGTAGTCGGCGATGCACAAGCCAAACTCGACATGCGAAGAAATGTATTTCTTGGTCGCATTCACGAGCTGGGTAGAATTTTTAAATAAAAAATTCAAAGCTCCATCAAGTTGTGATCGTTCTGTAAGCCGGATATCATTCGGGAACATGGGGTCGAAGTTAGGGTCATGAGCAGAAGAAACCAAAGGCGCAATGATGGAGGAGTCAACGGGAAAAGGCTGGTTTTGTGGGTCGTTCTTCTTCTTGTCTTTGGGTTTAAACAAACTCCCGATGCCGCTGGTAACGACACCACGGTGGAGGCCTAGGAATGGGACGTCCAAATTGATAGTTCCCATTATCCGATGCCTAAACATTTCCAGGGTCTGTGGATCAGAAGGCCCAAGGAGAGTAATCTCTGCTGCAAGAATTCCACCCAAACTGTGGCCAACCAGCACGATGTCTGTATCAGGAGACTCATGAGGTGTCAACCTATCAAAACACAAATGATATATCAGTGTCAATATCTATTATCCAAATGAAAATCGTGAGGGGGTAGCGGCTCACCAATAACTAAAATCATCCCTAACAAATTCGATTGCATTCCTTGTCTTGTATCGGGGATAAATTTTGGAATGAACAACGTGTGATTCAGACAGCATAACAGTCAGGAGATTATGAACATGTGCTGGGAATTTCTTGAAGCTGGTATCCGACCCTACAAAGCCATGGATGTAGATGAGCAACAGTCTCCTTCGCCCATCTCGATTTGAGTCAACAGGAAGCAGAGACTGCATAGACGGTGAACGACTATCTTCCTTAACACGGGATCGAGATGGCGAGCGCCCTCTTTGTCCAGTTTGAGCATCATCATCGTCGCTGACGTACGGGAGGGGCATCGAGTACGGAGTCAAATGAATGGTATCCTTCCTGTGCACAGGGAGCGGGATATCGAAATCTGGCGACCCGCCGGGTGACGCTGGCCTCTGAGTATCTTGATCAGACATTTTCAGTAATAAAAGAGTCTATTTGTCTCTGCAATGGAGGTTGGATCCCATAGGCGTTCAGAGGGTCTTTGATGTAGTAACAGTCAGAAAGAACCTTGAACCAAGCAAAGCCAAACGTAAACGAACGGAACAGTCACAGACTGTGGGAAGTTGCTCAAGCGCATTAACTCCAACATGCGCAAGATGAAAACGTATTCACGTATACACGTGTGCCATTCTCGAAATCGGGGTCTGTTTGTAAATTGGCAAGTTGTTGCTGGTGGAAGCGTCGCGAGTAAACAGCAGCCCAGCAAGCGGAAGCGGGGACGCCGGGCACAACCCAGGCGGCGGTGCTCCAGGTACCATGACGTAGCATGCCCTACAAAATTGGCGGGTTCGATACCTCCTCGATACCTCCTCGATACCTGGGTTGTATCCATCTCAAAGTGGTAATGGCCGCGGCCAAGTCTTATTATTATTTTTTTCCTTTTCTCCATTTTGAGGTTCGGAAAATAAATTCGTATGCAAGCTCAACATGAAAAGCAGCCTTGTTGTAGCCTATTTCTGAGTTAAATACAGATTAGGCTTCGCTTAAACTATTTTACTGTAATTTAAGTTCCCTTTTTAAACTCCTCAGATCTGCGTCATTGCTTTTTCCCGCGCGCATTCGTGACTGGCCTATCTTGAACCACCAACAACCAGCTGATCGTATGTATGTACACTGACAGCTCAACCTCCGTCACAACTACATCCAGAACAACCCTCCGCTCGCCTCGACTGGTAATGCACTTAAACACGTCTTCATACGCCTTTACTCCCTCATCGCTCCTAGCCCTTCTTCCATCCTAACCATGGCTCCGGCCGTCGAAATATCCATCCCAACCACTTCCCTCTCCACTCCCCCGAACCCTTACACCATCTACCACATCTCCATCAGACTCCCGCTACGCACATTCACTATCCATAAGCGCTATTCAGATTTCCTCGCTTTCCATTCCTTATTAACGAGCCAGGTAACCGCCCCCCCACCTGCCCCCTTGCCTGGAAAATCGTGGTTCGTGAACACGAACTCAAACCCCGTTTATCGAGAGAAGCGCCGGGAGGGCCTGGAAACATATCTGCGCGCCATAAACGAGGCCGAGGATCCGCAATGGCGTAATTCAACTGCATGGCGAGCGTTTCTCAACCTTCCCAGCGCCGCATTGAGCAACGGCTCCTCGCGTACATCGTTCAATCTACACGCTGCAGCCACAACGCCCGGCGCTGGTGGCAATGCAGCACCTATCACAGATCCGACAACCTGGCTCGACTGCTATCGCGATGTCAAAGCACAGCTCCACGATGCCAGACTCCATCTCACGCGCCGCGATCAGGCTGCTACTCCACAGAAACAACACGAGTGCTCTGCGCAGGCGAAGAGCAGCCTTGTTCGGGTGGGGACGTTACTGACTGGCTTGGATGATGGGTTGAAGAATTTGGGCGATGGATCTACGTGGGGTGGGAGTAAGCTGGGGAGCGGCGAGCTGAGACGAAGGAAGGACCTGCTCTCCAGTGCTCGGAAGGAAAAAGACGGGCTGGAAAATTTGTTGAATGCCATGACTGCCAAGTCGAAGTTGGATAATGCGGTTGCCTCTGCGCAGGATAAGGAGGCGCTTGTTGGAGCTGCGAAGCCCAGACCGGGCCGGATACTAGGCAAGGAGACGGAACAGACGAGGGAGCTGGATAATCAAGGTGTGTTGCAGTTACAGAAGCAGGTTATGGAGAATCAGGACCTGAGCTTGGAGGAGTTGCGGAAGGTTATAGCCCGCCAGAAGGAATTGGGAGTTGCTATTCATAATGAGTTGGAGATTCAGAATGAGATGCTTAAGATGGTGGATGAGGATGCGGACAGGTTAGTGGTGATTCTTTTCTTTCCCCCTGTGTTCGGTATATATGATATTCTTGTCTGTTATTTCCCCTCTACTGGGATGATCTACTAACAAACTGCTATACGTAGAGTAAATCGCAAGGTCCAAATTGGGAAGAAGCGAGTAGGAAAGATATCCTAGATTACCTTACGTTTGCAACCTTGGAAGGCGCCTTCGCGTCTTTTTTTACGAGAGCATTCGATTTAGCGAGCAGCAATTGGTTGATCCCAATGGCGTTTGTTTTGAAAATCCCCCATTATTTTCACCCAGCGTTCTTGGGTTATAAGAGGTGCCAGACTAGAATATTAATAAACTGGTTTCATTTAATTACCCAAATCATTAAATCATCCCATTCGGAACATCAACGGAACCTGACTCCGGTGTATTCCCATATCCCTCCTGAATCATGCCAAACTTGCGCCAACGCCCTGCCCATCGCTCATTTTGCGGATAAAAACTGTGTGACTGTTAGATAGGTCCTTGTGGGCTACCTGAATGTATTAGATGGGGTGAAAAGCGGCCACTTACCGCCCGAGCTTCTTCCTCCGTCACGTCAGAAAGTTCAGAGAGTTTCTTGTCAATCAACCCAAGCCTATTCTTCCGTATATACCACCACATCTCGCGCCTATCCCCTCCAAGGTCATTCCCTAACAGCTTGGCTTTCAAGCTACGAATGAAGTCATTATAGAAGGCTGGCTCCTCAAAGGCAACCAGTTCCTCTTTCATGGTCCCCAAGCCTTCAACAACCCGATCATAGTTGGCATCCCCTAGGCTGTGTCTGATTTGGCTTTCGATTATGGCAGACATCTGTTTCACAGCATCCTTGACAGCATCAAGGTCCTGTGAGCTAACCAACAATTGCTTGAATTCAGGTATAGCGTTGTCAGCAGATATCTTGACACGTTTCTCGGTCTGGAGCAGCTCTTCGACGTTTAAGCCTGAGAGCGGTTTGTCTGTATCTCGGTCGCGTTTGCGACCCTTGGCTTTAGGTGGGACTGTGATAAAAACGTGTTAGGCGCGAAGATTCTATGCAGTGGCAAATAATAACGTACCTTTTTTAACATCTGAAGCTGCTATCAGCTTGGCGAGGATATCTTTGCTCTGAGCTTGTAGGTCCCCTGGCTGGCGTGACAACTTCTGGAGGATCTCGGGAATTGCAGGAAGGGGCTCAGAAGGGTGGACCGCACGCCACCGAATAGCCTGGTCGATTCGATGCAAAAGCGGTGAATAAGAGTCTTCTATTGACATAGACTCGACGGTCTCCCTACCTAGAATAAGTTATCTAGACCGCTTAAAGGGTATTTTCTCAACTCACCCATCTTCATCCTTTTCAGTGAGCTCCAAGCTATCGACATAGTCGGCCATCCTGGAAAGCAGGTCGTCACTCGGAAGGTTCCGATGTTCAGTGACCGTTTTCCCCGAAATTGTGATGACTTTATCTAACGGTGGGAAGCGGTAGGAGCGCACGTCTTCGGCAAAAGGCAACTGTACCTCGAGAAGACACTCGTAATCAGGCTCTATCGAGGGTGCAAGGAGGACCAACACTGGAGCCTTGCCAGCTTTCGGAACTAGCCTTGCCACAGCGTAGCATTCAAGTTCGAACAAGGCGTGAATTATCGACGAAAGCGCAAGGATGGCCTTATTATTCGTCTTTTGCGCAATTATAATATTAGATGTCGACATGTTCATGTAGCGGTCATACTGTGTTTCCATAAATTAACGGGCTTGCCTGTGTTCAGATTGAAGAAGGAGTTACATACATTGTCACTTGGGATGAACCCTATGAACTCCAAAGCAGCGTCCGTTTCCAATTTGGTGATATTTTCATCTGATTCGGTGATATGCACGGCAGTACGTCCATACTCATATCCTTTGGCAAGCTCATCTCGCTCAACGTCTCGCTTGCCCCCAGCAGCTGCTTCGTCGTTAACCTGGTACGTCCGAGCGTTTCTCACTGAGGTTAATGCAGAAGATACAGCTCCATCTTCCTGGCTCGACTCCTTCGCCGCTAGGGTGGCCGACGATTGAGCGGTCTCTTGTCCTTCTGATAACGCGGAAGAGGAAACAAATGAGCTTGCAGCTGGTGGCCGAGCCGCATAGGTTCGGTAGTATCTTTCCACCTGGATAGTTAAAGCAGATGAATATTGCTTCGGATCCCCCAGCCTTAAATCGCCTTTAAAAGTGGGCATTGATCGTACAACCTTGGTTCGGGGAATCTCCATCTCGGAAATTGCATGCTCTAAGGTACCGTACACACCCTCACAATTTTCGACAAGTTGTTTCAGATAGCTTTCATTTTTGGCCTGGCGGGTTGGTCACTATAACTTTTCTTGTGCATCATACAACAGAGAAACTTACCTTCAATAGATCCTTATCTTCTTCTTTGAACCCATATTCTGGATCATCGAAATCAACTCCCCTTCTTCAAGTTAGATGTAGTTCTGTCACGAGAAAGGGATAACTAACTCACAGTATGACAAGCTCAATATTTTCCTCATTAATTTTGCTCACAATCCCCTCGATCCCATCTATATCCATAGCGCCTGTTCCATCTGTAACAAGGACAATCCTTCTTTTGTACTTCAATTTTTTGCAATATCGTACAATCATATCGATTGCCAGGATTATGGATGATATGGCTATAGGAATATGAGAGACAGGTCTAAAAGAAGAAGAAATAATACAGAGAACAAAATGGTCTATTACACATACCATCTCCTTCTGTTGTATGACTAGGTTTAATCAATCCACACAGGTCGCGAATTTGGGGCATGAGAATTCTAAGAATATCGTTAGAAGTCTCGACAAGGTAATATAAAAATATGACTCAGGGGAGTCAACATACTGGCTTATGCTTTGAAAAACGGAGATGTTGGCGTAACTCTCTTCTTCATCCTTCTCCCATAATGGATTACTGGAGCCTATCATCAATGGTTAGCAAAAGGTATTACAAGACCAGAGATGGGACACTTGCCATCGGTTTTGAGACCAATAACTCCAAGTGTCGCGGTTTTTCTACCCGTAGCAACCTGGATACACCGTGTGAGAAATGGCCAATGTAAGGAATTTACAATTGTAAATACCGTGGTTGTGATCTTGTCCCAGATATATCGCATTGCCAATTCCAGGTTTGATATAGATCTACCGTTATGGCATTCCCCCATGTTTTTCCCGACATCCACAATATACACAGTAGCTTCCTTGTCTGCCATCTTTTCTAGCGCTTGTGGTGTACATGAAAGAGAGGCAGGACGAGGAAGAAAAGAAGAAGGAGAACGAATTTATCATGGACTGAAGAAAGTCTGGCGTCTGGAGTTATGTAGCTCTAGCTTCAATTGCTGCTCGTTCCAGGCAGACACGGCCCAGACGCGAGGTCACGTGTTAGGCCCATTACGAAGCAGTGGAATTAAAGGCTAACGAGGTGGCAGTTAGTGGCACACGCGGATTCTGTGCTTATCCTGCGCGTGCGCCGTGTGTATACCCCAGACGGCATTGCATTGCCGCAGCATCCAGACAACAACGACTCCCTCTCGGACTTCCTTCTCTCCACCTTTGCTGCCCTATAGATGCTCTTTTCGGATTTTTCCTTTTCCTTTACGGATACGCCAGAAGCATCAGTTTGACATACCATCCAAGGAACACGTTAGTATCTAAAATATCGTGAAAAATGGCTGAGTCCTTATTAGCGCCATTCCATATCCTCAGGTTCGCCCTTCCTCGAATGGACCGTTGCTCTTACGACTGCTAATACTCCGTGACGTAGCTATGGCACGCTTCTTGGTGCGCAGGCTTATCAGGTTCGTTCGCGATTTGTCGCATGATGTCCGCTACTGCTCGATGCTGAAATTTGGTAGACCTTCGTGGGCGGTATCATAGCATACAGAACACTCCCCCGCCCTCAATTCTCCACGCTCCAGGCCTCACTAATTCCCGTTTACTTCTCTATACAAGCGGCACTGCCGGTGGTTGTTGCTTTAACGTACCCGGGGGTAAAGACGTTTGTGGGACGTGGCCCATCTAGCCTCCCTGGAGTGTTTGCTGAGGACCAGCGGACAACAACTTTACTTCCACTTGTGACAATGTTCGTAGCCGGCCTGACAAACAGGTTTATCTTGGGGCCAATGACTGCTGAGATCATGCGCCAGAGGAGGCATCAAGGTTTGTTAATGTTCCTGGTTTTCCATACTTTGGGGTGACTTACAGCTAACACCTGCTGCCAGAGACTATCGATGGAAAGAAGAGCTACGACCCCGCGCCTCACTCCAAGGAGATGCTGCGTCTGAACAAATCTTTCGCTAGGGTTCATGGGATTTGCTCATTGGTTAGCCTTTTGAGTCTTAGCTCGGCAGTTTACTATGGAGTGGTCCTTGCAAATCGTCTGGAATAACTGGGCAACAAGCCCATCTACATTCATCCTTCCACCATTGCATATTTATCTGGTGACCTTCCGCATCGTTCAGACATTATTTACTGATCAATCAATATCAAATCTCACCTCAATTGTCACATCTCAAGTTATGCACAGAGTGCACTACATAAGTAGCAACTTTCCACAAATTCGGCTGTTAGGGTTTGGCTAAAGAATGCTCCGATGTTATTGCTCTTCAGGTACGTATTGTCTTCATTGATTTTTTGACCTCATATGCTCAAGTAACATTCAAACTCTGTTTCTATAACAGCAATGATTTATCAACTTTATGTTATCATATCTATTCTGCGGAGTGCTCATCATTCTATGTTCTGTGGTTTTAAAGAAATAGTTTATGACTTTCATTAAAGATATAGTTTCCAATCAGTCACTCTTTGGCGCTATAATGTATTTCATATATTTCATTGCTTGTAAGTGTTCATTCACTGCATGTTGTGTCTTTGTTCTTCATGTAACAAACATTAAAGAGTCAAGACAAAGCATGCTGATCTATTTTTAACTAGATGTACAGTACATTACAAGGAATTCCATATTTCAATTTCAATGACTTCAATTATACTTCACTCTTTCTTATCAAGATGGACTATTTTCAGTATGTTGAATGGCCATTGTCACTTTTAAGGACCGTTGAACGCACTGGAATTTGAGTCATCTTTGATTCTCACAGCTTTCAAAAGTTTTTTTGTTCACTAGCAATCCCTCATGAACCTGTACATCAACTTCTCAAGGTACGTTATCCTCTTTCATATGCCGCCGAGAATAGCGTTCTCTATGACTTATCTCATTTGTACATCCATGCCTAGTTCTATTGCTTTGTTTTGTGTCTGGATCCCCTCCGAGTTCATTCGAGTTTTGCCTCCATTGTCACTTAGGTCTACACCTGTATTGTCGTGGCTTGCAGTTCGCTCTGCTCCATTGCCTGACCGTACTCATGCCATCTGTTGTATTCTCAGGAGTCGAGTATATGAAACATCCAGTCAATCACGCAAATAAGTTCCCTCGCTATTTCGCCCAGGTGCCTTAGTTTCCCTTTTATCCTCATTATCTGACCCATCATACGATATACTCCTTTTTTTTTTCCTATTTCAAACTTAACTTCACCATGGATCTTATTGGGCTAGTGATATTTTCCATTTCAGTGGCTCTATTTGGGGGATTCCACAAGATCCCGTTCACCGATATCCGCCCGGAACATAGTTTTCCGAGACGTTTATATGGCGGATTCCGTTCCGCATATGTTTTCGGCAAGATAGGCGAAGTACTTGATACCGTTCTCCCTGAGGAACAACCTACGGTGTCTCAGAAAAGCCTAGAGCTCACAACACCTGCGAACCTCCCGACTGGCAAGCCATCTGTACCTCTTCCACAGACTACCCTTGTATCAACTAGCACTCTTGCACCAGTGCTGAAGGGGGCAGGCTACACACCAGAACCCACTATAACCCGAAGCCTTATTGAATCGCGAGCTCTAATCGAGACACCACATTTTCCCCGAGTCAATAGCACAAGGCGGCTTTGGGAAACTCTCAGAACATTCTTTCTTGATAGTACAAATATCTTCATCCACGCTCTCGTCTTCATCATCCATGTCAGGCCTGTCCTGCTCATCCTCCGTGCAGCACGTAATTACTTTCCGTTTGCATGCACTCTCTGCAAAAGGATTGTGTTAAAGCTGGCTGGGAGATGGACACGTGATAAACTTGATGATGTCGTTGCTGACTCGGAGCTTCATCGATCCCTTCTTTTGAGCAAAGTGGAGTCATTGAAAACTTCAAGTGAAACTGTTGCGTTATTTCAAGCTGCAGATGAAGTACTTCAGCAGCGGGTGGAGACGATCACCAGGACTTTCAACCAGTGTTCTGAAGAAGTACTCGCGGAATGTGCAGTCCTGAAGAAAGCTATCCATAAGATCAAGAGCGAATTTACGACTTGGCCGACACAAGACGAACTGCTTCATGACTATATTAAACAATTTAAGGACTCCCTCACCATCGCGAAGGATGACCTCGACAATGAAATGGACCGACTTAAAAATCTCATACCAAACTTTACAGAAGAATTTCATAATACAGTCAGAAGGTTGGATAGGAGCATGTTAGGCAGCCTACCCACGGTGTATTTGAAGGAAAGGCGGATCCTCGAGTCTAACATCAAGACAATACGTGATGCGATGAACCAGCTTTCCTATTTGGAATCTCTGCAAAATGAAGCGGCCTTAGCTAAGGAGGAGATGGAAAATATTCAAACTCAGATGAAGAATTTGGTCACTCACAGCCGTGAGACACTTCGTGATACGTCTTGCATATTTCAGGAGATAGACGAGCTTAAAGTATGTACTATCAAACCGTATACATATTTTGCAACGTCGAAGTAATGCAATTCCCAACATACCTTTTATACTAACGGGCCTGTCATCCCAGAGCAAGCTCCGTTATTTGGAGGATGAGTTGACTCTCTCCAGGCGGGCGCTTAGATCAACCGACTCGAATGAGAAGGGTTGCCATGCCCTCCCAGAACCTTCGATTGTGGGCCTTCCAGCAGACCTAATAAATGAGCTTGCTAGAGAGACAAACAACACCAATGCCAATGATCTTGCAGTCGCAAACTATGAAACGCCGCGGGAGCCAAATGAATCCGAAAACGGGAAAGAAAGCAGCGATAACTCCCTCTCTGTCTATTCGACACAACCACCGACGTCAAGTGACATTTCTTCGAGCCTACCATGGGAGCCAATGCCATTTGGCCCTACTGATAATCATGGAAAAGGCTGGTGGAACATGGATGCTGATTCGGCTTCTTCAGCGATATTTTCGCCGCAATATCCTCCTGATAAAGAGAGAGCTATACTATGGGCGTCTTCATCGGAAAGCCACTCGGAAATTGAAGAGGAATGGACAGGAGGGAAGGCAAGAAGCCCCAAAGCTCATCAGCCTGCAAACAATGGGGGGCATCGTCTCGCAATCTCCGAGCCCTCGAAAGCAAGGAAAGCACGCCCGAACAAGAAACTGAAGGCGAAACAGCGTGCACCCCGAACTGCATCTATTGAACCCACACCTCAGGAACCTCCCATTCCTGCTGTCTGACAGATTATTCCTACCTGTTTTTGCCTTAGACATAGAGTTTAGGGGCTTTTAGGAAATTTTTTGTTCTATTACGTTCGTGTTGCCTGGGATTCTAGGTCGGTTGCCTGGTACTTGCAGGGGGTGTTCTGTTGCTTAAGAGAGCCTGCTTTCCGGAGTTCACTAACATATACGAAATCGTAGACGATTTCCAGATATAGGTTGTATACTTCCAGCACTTGTTATCTGGTAATGGCGTGGAAATGTCATAAACCAACCCGTTTTCCTTTCTGTTTGCGGACTAAATTCTTAGGTAAACGATCTAAATGAATAACTATGTATGAACTATACACAGATATCAACTAGCAAGGTCCTAAAACAATTGCTCTCTTTTTTCATTGAATTTCATCGAGCTCACAAAAACTTACTCTTATGTTCCTGACAACTATATTCAGATCAGACAATCCCAACTGACGAAAGACATAACTACGGACTTTCCCGCAGCCATTAGATACATAATGGGGATATTTATCTCGTTGTATACGCCGTCAAGAACGAGGCAACTCGCTCATGACCTTGTAAAATTGCTTCAGCGAGAGCAGTGTACCCATCATGCGTCACCGCATCGACGTTGACACCATGCTCGAGTAGGATCTCAACAATCGCATCGTTACCATTACGGCTGGCCACGAAAAGTGGCGTCCAAGCATCTACGCCTCCTTGTCCACCACCAGAGATATCAGCATCGGCACCACGCAAGAGCAAAAGACGGACGGTGGACGCATGGCCCTTGCGGGTTGCAACCCAAAGTGGCGTTCCTCCACACAGGCATCTCTCATTGACATCCAAGCCAAGGCCTAGTAGCCTATCCACAATATCATTCTCTCCAGTAGAAGAGGCAAAATGCAAGGCTGTCCATCCTGTTTCGTGTTTGGCGTTTAAATCTGCTCCACACTCAGTGAGGAGTTCAAGAACGTTGAGGGGCCCATAATTCGCTGCAAGGTGGATAGGGGCATGGCCATCATCATCTTGGGCATTGACATCCGCACCCGCATCAATCAAAAATCGAACGATATCTTCATGGCCCTGTACCAGCGCGTGATGCAGAGCTCTACGGCCCCCATCTTGTTGTGCTTCCACGTCTGCTCCTCCAGCAACAAGAGCCTTGACCGTGTCAACGTCTCCACCCAAGGCGGCATGGTGGATCGCCCTTCGTCGATGGTCATGTTCTTGGGCTTCTATATCTGCACCGTTATCAATGAGAAATTCCATGGCAGCCAGATGACGTAACATTGAGGAAGCATGTAGTGACGTGCGCCCTTCCCAGTCAGCCACTTCAACTTTTGCCCCGTGCTCCATAAGCAGTCGCATAGTCGGAACATCGTCTATGCCGGTTGCTGCGTGTAATGCTGTCCTTCCCTTAGAGTCATTTCTAGCATTGGGATCGGCTCCATGCTCAAGCATCCATTTTATATCTTCGATATCGGCGCCATTTGATATCAACAGCTGCAATGGAGGCCATCCCGACTCGTCGTGGACGTTGATATCCACGCCATATTCGACGAGTAATTTAATAGCATCCATACTCTGAGCACGCACGGCCCAATAGAGTGATTCCTGCAGAGCGGATGGATGGGTCGCCACATTCATTCCACGCTCGAGCATCGATTTGGCTATGGTAATCTCCCCCACCATAATGGCACAGTCAAGTGCACTTGTCTGGTTTGGAGCCAACTCAAGAGGATCTGCCCCAGCGTCCATAAGCTTGCATGCTAATATATGCCACCCTTTTAGGCACGCAATGTGGAGCCATGGAGCACCGTCTTCTCTCGGGTGCTTTGCCATATACCTGTTAAGCTGGCTAGAAATCTCCGAATGAAACAACTTGTTCCCCAGGCACAGACTGAATAAATCGTTCGGTGACGTAACCTCCCAAAAGCCATCTATGTTAGTTCGGGAATCATTGCGCCAAAATGATTTTATTACTTCTTTGTAGCGGATTGCACGCACACCTTTTTAGCTACTGCTCGGAGGATGTCCAAGTTACGAAATTGGCCGTAGACGCTCATGGTCATAAATAGGTCAACAAACTTCGAGGTGGGAGTCAACGTCGAGGTTAGATTTCGGAAAGACAGATTTGGAGATATCCAAATGGAGGAATGTGATAGATTTCCTCATTCATTTGAGTTCCATTCCTGCTTGCAACCAGGAGCAGGAGGAACGTGGCATTTAAGCCGCATTTTTCTCCACTCCAAGAAAATTCAGATTATTAATGTTTTAACTCGTATTCAAGAAGATTAGCTTGGATGGTGTTGAGAGAAAAATGGCCCCAGAGAGGTTGGCTAGTGAAATGCGGACCACAGCTAAGCCCTGCATATTATTCATTCACATGGTAGGGAATCATGAAGTTGGAAACGTATTGAAACAATTAATCATTTATTTCTTGTATACATTGAAGAGAAATCTATCAAAAACCCTTATATAAAAATCTACTTCACAAACATATCAAAAAAACTGACAAAGCTAGATCGAGAGCAGGGAACTTCAGTCCTCCACTTCAAAATAGGCTTTGATTTCTGGTTGAGGCTTAAAAGCCAATCTAACTCAGACAGGAAATGATCTGCATTTTTGCAAAAGAGGCTTTTGACCTTAATTCAACCACCAAACATTCGGGCTTGCTGCATGACAAGATCTGCTGGAATAAAGGCATTTTCATTCACTCAACCCACATTTTACTGACTCACCTCTTTCACATAACAGGAAGAAAATCATTTTTCTAAGCAAGATGTGTTTGCTGCTGCACCTGGCTAACCAGGTGAATCAAACATTGTTCCATAAGCAAACCATTTGACGGCAATCTCTTGGGCTCGGGAATCTAATGCTTCATAAAATATGATTCCCTGTGTTGCATGCCTATACCTCTCTTCCAAGGCTTTCAAAGAGCTTTGTTTTGTGGGGCTTTTGAGGATGGTTTTCTCCTCTGGCAGCTCCAAATATATGGATCCGTTACTGGCTCATACAAGGAGACAAGGGCCGCTTTCATGCTTTTAAACCAGTCACTTTGTTTATGAAGCAAAAAAGCATATCAAGCTTGGAATATCATAGGTGAAAACTGTTACAACCATCACAGAATCTTGTACAATGAAGGCTTTTGGTAGTATACCCATAAAAGTCACAAAACAAAGAACCCTATATTATCCACCCTCAGAGGAGTCACCGAAGAAATACCAGGAACACATTGACTGCTTGTGCAGCATGATCAAATGGTATGGATAAACAGTCCTTGAGCTTCTTTGCCCCAATGATTGCAGTTCACTAGATGATTTGAATCAAAATTTACAAAACACCCCAATGGTTCGTGAACGCGGGCCCTATTTCCTTTACTTATGCGGCTTGTTTGCGGAGCAGTGCTTTATATATGACAGGGATCTCCTCTCCATATTTATCAGGTTTTTATATTTGCTGCTATATACCGACGGTACAAGCAGCTGCTTTATTTGGATCAATTATTTACGGCTGCATAGGGACCCGCTACACGATGAAGTAAGTGCTTCATTCCTTCACAAACACCATTTAACTCTATTGCAACTCTCCGCTTTCCTGCCTCTTATCTACCACTGGATATCCCACATTAAAGCTGCACCCTCCTCACCTGCCACCTTCAATAACGACCTTCGGAGTTTAAGCCTTAATTTCCTTTTACCGCGATATCAACTTGACATCATTCCGCGCATCGAACTCTTCGATTTCATGGGATTCAACTAAATAGAACTCTGCCAACAGCTCATTTACATTGGATCGGAGTTATAGAACGCCCCTTGCGGAGACTTATCGCAACCATGGAGCCGTACCTACTTATCAGCGTATTCACGCTTCTTACCAGTATCGGATTTTATTTTCCAATACCATTTACGAATATAAACCCGGATAGACCTCTTGCAGAACGCCTTGTTGGCGCCCTCCAGCTGACCGCAACGGGAGAATGTGCCGCAAGGCTGTACAGTTATTTTAGTCAAAATGAGACGAACCCTAGAGTCCACGATGCTCGTACGACTAGCTACACGCCAATCCTTGAGCAGTTTCAGCAAGACAACGCGCAGAAGACTTTCCAGGATTCCCAAAACTCTCCCCAAACTGTGACTGTGTTTTTGACCTCAACAATTACGGGTCCTCATGGAGCCGGCCACACGATAATGCCAGACAACATTTACGAGGTCCCAACTTATCCTGACTGGGTTGTATCTAGATGGAGCCTCCAGCTCGAAGATGAAATGCTACGCAACCCAAATATGTACACAGCCATCATTCTCTTATTTGCCTTGGTTACCTGGTTTTTCTCTCGGAGCAGGGACTCTAAAATCTCGAGAAACCATGATACAACTCTGCTGGAATCTAAGGGGAATAACGCCGAATTGGTACAAGCATTAACCCGACTTTTTGAGTTGATATCTAGCCAAATGAGCAACACAAATACTACTCCAAATATCTCTGAAACTTTCAACGCCAGTTTACAACATGTTCAGGAAGAGGTGAACCGGTTGCAGACGGATCAAAAGTCGGAAATAACCAGCGCTCGTTTTGCAGCTCTAACCGACCTGGTGGATGACTTGAAAATTAAAATGGCATCGCGGCTAGATCTTGAAGAATTGTCCACCGAAATCGAGACCTCTAATTCTAGTTTGCAATCCCTCAAAATACAGGTTGACCGCCTGTTAGAAGCGCCACCGTCGGACCTTACTGTCGCGGAGCCTACTTCCATGATCGACCAATTTGCCGATCTAGGGATGAAATTCACTTCAAAAACCGACTTTGAGCAGCACCTTATCAAGTCAACTGAAATGATGGACGCGTTGAACTCCCAAGATGTGAAGATACAACAGGCTGTCGACCGCTGGAATGAGTTTACCACTCGGCTTCAAGATCTTCAGCGTGAGATACAAGACCTTCGAACTAATTTTGATACAAAAGGAAAAGAAGTGAAAGATGTAACAATAGGATATGCACATCTTAAAGAGCAGCAGATGGAACATCATCGATTCACAGAGCGAACGCTGAAGGATTCAAAAACAATGGTCTTGGATCTCCAAAACAAAGTCACCTCGTCAGAAAATAGAACGAACGCATTGATCCAAGATATCGAGACCCTTAAACAACATACCAAGAACAGCAAAAAGACGGAAATGTCGACTGTGGTTATGACTGACCAAATAAGCGAGCTTCAGGCAAAGATGGCCTCTGCCGAAGAGGCCATCCGGAAATTGGAAGTGGAGTGGGAAATCTGGATGCAACTCGATGACCCAATGCAAGTTCCTAATACACAGGCCATAGACCTCGGGGCAAAGGTTGAATCATACATGAACACCGCAAATTCGATAACTAGAGATTTGGGGGCCTTAAAGCATGTGACTCAGGAATCGAACGATCGAACTGGCGAACTTCAGGGGATGTTCAAATCCCACGAGTCAACTATCAAACGATTAACTAGTGACTTCGAGGCATTGAAGAACACCAAACATGCTCCGAACAATCAATTGGAGCTGCTCCAGAAAAAGGTTGCGTCGCATGAGAGTGCTACGAATACGCTGATCAAGGATTTGGATAAATTGAAACATACCATCCTAGAATCAAACGGCAAAACAGACGAAGTTCGAGGGAAGCTCAAGTCAGACGAAGAGGCTTTGGAGCGATTAGCTAATGAGGTGAGAGTACTGAAAAACGAGAAGCGGGATCCTAACGACGAGATAAAGCAGCTCCAGGAAAAGGTAAATTTGTTCGATACGTCTATAGAGCAGTTGAACCAGGCACTAGAAACTTTAAAAAATGACCAACAAAGTCGCAGTCAACCTGAGGCGGGCATAGAAGTGAAAGTGAACAAGATTCGGTCAACCCTTAACGAGGTAGATACCATTGCCTTGACGACGCGAAATGATGTGGATCGAAATACTGCCCGAATCAAGGAGATTGACCAGTTGACTCGAACAAGTCGCGCCCTGCTCACTCAACAAGGCAAAGAACTTCTCAAACTCCGTGAAAAGTTGGGTATCACCGCACCTCTAACAAGCCCACTCTATGAAGGTGAGCTAGCGAAGTCAACAGCCAGCATATCTTCCCAGATGTCAAGCGGAAAGGAACCTACCAAAGACATACAAATTGAACCTACACAGACATTCACGATTCCCAAGGACGGTAACCCAACATCATCTGCGATCCATGCACGGGGAGATTCTGGCCGTAAGGACGCGACCCACTCTACTGGGGACTCTACTGGGGACACTACTAGCGATCAGCTAGCCAAATCTACAACTTCTACCACAACACTAACGTGCCCGCCGATGGACCCCGTGGCTTCGGTCCCTGGACGAAAAACTCCGGTACCGAAAGAGCAAGATAAAAATATCAGTCGCTGGGATCCAGCGTACGAAAAGCCCAGTGCCGTTCCAAGGGACGAAAAAGCAACATCGCAAACGGCCCTTGGAACTATTCCGTCGCTGAAAAAGGCCGAATCCAAGGAATTAAGCGAGTCCATGGCGAAGCAAACCACTCTGTCGTCCAAGCCACAATCTAGTTCAGAGGCTTCCGCGAGACAGCCAGACAAAAATATGAGCCGCTGGGATCCTGCATATGTCGGACCAGAGGGCCCACTCTCACAAAATAAGAAGAGTGGCAAGAAGAAACCAGCTAGGAAGTGAACTTGCACTCTGGAGCCTTTCTTTCTTTTTCTTTCTTTTATGTTTTTCGCATTTATCGGTTTTTCCTATTCCAAATTTGTATCTTGTGTCCTCGCCAGGGAACCGTGCTATTTGCCGCAATATTCAACGCCGGGATTAAATGTATGTCCCTGATGCCGAATCTTTCCAATATAGCCCTCTTGCCTCTGAAAGCTTCCCAAAATACGCAACGAGAACAATGTTTTGTAATTTGGTGCTGTGAGCGAGGTGCCCTAATGGCCCTTGCAATCCACTCCTCCGAAACGGCGGTATCTTGACACATGTGATCTGGTTGTGGTATGGGTGTATATGCATTTGGATTTGATTTCCCGCTCGGTTTCTCGCGCTGATCGTCCTCGGCATCAAACAGTAATGAGAGAAGGATACAATTTCGGGCAATCGAGATGAGGGAACTTAGCTATTCGAGCTATAAATAGGAGTTTGGATAGTTTTATTTGGGTATTTGATTATTTGAATTGTTTGCTGATGTTTGTATCACTTATACTTTTGTCAGGAGGAATGTCTAACTTTAGAAATGCTAAGGAAATTGAAACCAGAAAAGACAAGAAAACGAAGAGAATAGAGATGTGAGAAGAAAAGTAACTGAGATGGGAATTGCATTGTTTTATTGAGTCCTTTACACTTGACGAACAGGCTGTCAAAATCTCCGTCAAGTCCTCCGAAAAAAGAACTCAGGGGGTAAAATAAACCAAAGGCCAAGGCAAGAAAGGCAAGGACACAACCCGAGGAGGCTCAACAGGTATATAAGACGGCCGTTGCCATGAACGTGATAGAACATAGTTTGGAAACTCTGTGAAAACTAGTTAATACCCTCCAGGGAGAAGTCCGAAGTTGAGCGATATATCAGAATGCAGAGATACATTCGATGCCTACAGAAATTCTCGGCAGGCGGAAATAAGAGGTGATCGGGTTCCTTTAAAAAAAAATATTAGGTTGCGTTGAAAGTGAGGTCATAGGGTTATAGAATTGTAGTAACGCCACTTGATACAATCATGATGTCTACCGATGTTGTAGAATCGACTGGATCCCTTCTTCCACACAGGCTCTGCCACAGTCCCACCTTTCAAAACCTCAAAGTAGAACACCAAAGCCCTTGTTGATTGTTATGTTTCTGTTTTAATAGTGGTTGTCGTAACAATTATGACAGAGTATCGCCACTAAGATTGGGAGTCAAGCATCGTCACCTGTTACTCTCTTCAAAGATATATTTCCTGCACGCAGCCTTGAGCACCTCAATTCTTTGCTGGGTATGCACGAAAACCTCGCGATACATCTGCAAGCTCTCATTCACCACCTGCGTCTTTGTCTTTGTACCGGCGCATATTTCTCGCATCCGCAGCTCCATTTCCTTTCGCAGAAAAGGCTTGCTTAAGC
The DNA here is from genome assembly GCA_002572885.1 of Blastomyces parvus. Taxonomy (NCBI): domain Eukaryota; kingdom Fungi; phylum Ascomycota; class Eurotiomycetes; order Onygenales; family Ajellomycetaceae; genus Blastomyces; species Blastomyces parvus. Next base: position 144,940 of record PDNC01000033.1, read on the forward strand.
TGGGGCTGTCGGGCAGGCCATTTACGACATCATCATAGCCTTCAACTAGAGCCACGCCAAGATGGGTAGGGATGAACTCTTGCACGGCATTGCTACCTCTCCCGCTACCACGGGGTCGAGTGGCCACATATTCGCGCTCTTTTATCTTCGCAATATGCTCTGCCATGGTAGCGTCAGTTCCAATCCCATTAGCATCCATCAGTCCGATTAGTTCGGGTTCTGTTAAATAACCTGGTGCAACGGTCTTGCCGTCCGTTATTTTAGCTTCGGTTGGTTCGAACACCTCGCCAAGTGTAAAAGGCGGGATTTCTTGACTGCTTTCCCATTTATCGTATACGTAAACATCCAAATAATTCCTCTCCAAGACTAGGAGGCCGTTTGTGTGGAACATCTCATCGCCATACTTTATTTCCACCTCGGTAGACTCGCCCTTTGCATCTTCAGAGCAGCAGGCGAGAAAACGTCGGGTAACAAATTCGTAAACGGCGCGTTCATCCGCGTTAAGAGCGGATGGTGCGGCGAATATGACTGGGTGGATGGGAGGGTGGGCCTTGTCATTATGACGACCGGCTCGTGGCTGGGTGAAGGCACCATTCATGAGACTAAATGACTTGTCAATATGCAAACAATTAATCCATGAACAGCAAAATGCAAAGGTGACAAACCGCTGCGCATATTGGCCCCAAATTTCGCTAGGTATTTGCTTTTCAACCAACTTTTTCAGATCAATTGCTTTGTCAAACTGATCCGTTTCCGTTCGTGGATAGCTGATGAAGCCTTTGGTATATAGAGCTTCCGCGATCTAAAATCCTATTAGTTAGGTTTGCGGCACAATGGAGAAAAGACCAACCTTCATGACTTTCTGACTGTCCATCCGAAGATATCTACTTCCCATCATTTGGAGATCTACAGTAGTCAAAGGCAGTGGACGCCATTTGCGGGTTGGCTTTTTATTCACTTTCGTAACTTTAGCGGTTTTTGAAGTCAAGGCCCGCTCAAACAGGACGACTACAGCAGCCCTATCAAAAAGATGGACTCTCCGCCACAAAAAGTTGACAGTTTTCCCATCACGGATATGTGAAACTTTGATGGACCAGAATTTTTCTGGTTTGAAGTTCTTCACCCGAAAATATCTGTCGACCACAAATCCCAACGTCGGGAACTGGCAGGACCCTAAAACTGTCAAATTGTCTGGGTAGGCTGAGCATTGGAAAGAGATATAAATACCGTAGCTGATAACTCTGTCCTCTAGGGCGCCTCCCAATGATTTTAGTTGGAGGGTTTGTAGCCTAGTAAAAGCTGCCCCAATTCTCAGATCCAACTCGATCCGTGCAGCAACTGCATTAGCCTGACTATCATCTAGCTCTATCGGGTTTTGGGCGGCCTGTAATATATGACTAGACGGCTTTAGTACCAGAGTTCAGGCATAGTGGTCACCATAGGCTAACTGACGCTCGTTCGGTATTGCTAAACCTCGCTCGTTTTATCTCAATTCGTGGATTTGATTTTTTCGCCTGATACCGCACTTCTGCCCCAATGTGCTCTCCTTCACGATCACAATCCGTCCAAATAAATAGAGCCTTGGAGTGTCTGGCCAACGTCCGAATATTTTCGGCGATGCTCAATTTGTCCTGGGGAGCAGCAAGTTAAATCCCGTTCGTAATTCTATGTGGAATGTAGAGACTAACTTTGGCAACGGCATCTATCACAGGTGCATCAAACAGCCGCCCAGGCGGACATGAATTCCAGCTTCTGTACTGCGAGTCAAACTCCAAACTCGTCAAATGACCAATGACACTTGTCATCGTCACCGAGCACTGGCCCCATGGCGGGGCGAATGTGAAGTCAAACTCGTAGTTTTTCACATACACATTACCCCGAATCGAAACCTACAATATTGGGCTGGCATTAATTATTTTATTTTTTTAATTCTTGAAGAGAAATCGCTGAGAACTTAATCTTACCGCACGACATGAACCTCCGGAGAGATGCTGTGCCACTGCTCTAGCAATTGCAGGCTTCTCCGCGACACATAAAATTTTGCGGGCCATTTGCAAGGAGGACAATAGGAATTTGTAGGGTGTGTCTGTGCCATGTGCTTCGATCTTCTCCGATGGTCATTTTAATCACAAGTTAGCAAAAGGAGACCACCCAAATACTGCTTGTTCACAGGTTACATCTGGGGCGCCGAAGTGTGTGACTTTTACATGAGGCTCTTATCATGTCGCCAAATTTCGAATGATGCCGACGCGTTAAGCTTATTTTCCGACCCAAACAATTTAGCTCGAGTCACGCACGGACCAACTCACCTTAACTCAACCTTCATCCAAAACACCAAAAGAGGGTATCACGAAACCTGCCCAGTCCGCGAATTATTCCATCAATTTGGCCAATATGGCTTTGCCAACTATAAATACGCTTGAAGCCTGTGCGGATTTCCATCTTACTGTCCTCCCCTACTTGTCGCAATTCACATCCCTTCCGACAAAGCTGATCGACAGCGGGCTCGATATCCAGGCGCTCAAAAATGTCTACATCACTACAAACCCTCTCGTCATAGCCATTGCTTTCGCGCTATTTCTTGCACCGGTATTCCTAATAATATCCGAAGTGACCAGGAATTATTCTCAAGTTGACCGCTGCTGGAGCATCCTTCCTATCGTTTACAATGTTCATTACTCCGTTTGGTCTCGTTTGAATGGGTTGCCAACTGGAATAATTGACACGATTTGTGGAATCTCTGTCATTTGGGGTGTAAGATTCTACCCTCTCCGCTTATTATCTTGACGTTCTCCGATACAGCATGAATGATGTAGCTAAATCAATTAATTAACTCGTCATTTTCACATACAGGCTCGACTCACTTATAACTACTGGAGAAAAGGCGGCTACAGCATCGGTTCAGAAGACTACCGATGGGTCATAGTGCGGAACAAAATAAACAACCGTTTTCTGTTTTTTTTATTCAACGCCACTTTCATATCTCTCGTGCAACCAGTTTTACTAGCTCTCATCACCGCTCCAACGTACCTGTTTGTGCTACTCAGCATAACACCCGGAGGGTCCGAACGCGACCCCTGCGACACTGTCTTCTCCCGGATTGTCCTCCTCTTCATCTTCATCGAGGCACTCGCAGATCAACAACAATGGCAGTTTCAGAAAGCCAAGAAGGAGTACAATGAGATCGCTCGGGTCCCGCCGCAATATAAGTCGATTTACACAAATAATGACCTGAGCCGTGGTTTTGTGGTTTCAGGTCTCTGGGCCTGGTGTCGACACCCGAATTTCACCGCCGAACAGGCCATTTGGCTAGCATTTTACCAGTGGTCATGTGTCAAAACCGACCAATTGTACAATTGGTCGAGCATTGGAGCCCTGTGCTATGTTGCTCTCTTCCAAGGAAGTACATATCTTACGGAAAAGATTACCGCATCGAAATACCCGGATTATAAACAATATCAGCTGCGTGTGGGAAAGTTTATTCCACGATTAGGTGTAGAGCCGTGGGGCGATATCCCGGAAGACCATGGCGCATTGGAGGTCCCCAACCAGCCAGAGAAGTCACAGCAATCGAAATCGAAATCGAAAGCAACTAGGAAGAAGACAAAGTAATTCTACCCTGACTGGAAGTTCTGCGAAACCATCGATATCGGGTATTCTATTTACCATTTTACATGTGCTTAAGGTCTTCCATCTAATATTTAATACCCTTTTGTTTCCATATACTCTGGCTGTATTTAAAACCAACTCGTACTCCCCTATGTCCATCCAATCATCTTTGCTATGGCCTTTCGTTTATCAGTGGCATTATGGTTGATATAATGTCATCAGTGGTGCCCTCCAACATGGCACAACTCTCACGGGCAAAAGTCTTGAAAAGTGTTGATTGTGACAAGTCTCCTCGAGCTACCAGACTTCATAGTGTATAATAATTTTTGGATTCAATTATTGACATTTTATATTCTTTCTATTTTGATTCTCAACATTCCTTGTTTCCCTTTTCAAAGTTTTCATTTGACATACCTCATGCATGCCCTGTTTCTGATAAGCAATGAGCGGATAAAGGTGGAGCCTTAGTATACAGAAGAAGATATAAAGTAACAAAATTACAAATCAGGGTGTTGAGATTTCATAGCGGAGACGATGTCTTGGTTGTCGAGTTGCAATCAGACAGGGGAGTAGAGGGTATGCCAATAATAGGATAGAAAATATATGAGTGCGACGCGTGAACACCTAGACAATTGATCCATCTGAAATATAATAAATAAAGTACAGATCAAAGGAGAAGGGGAAGGAAAGGGAACAAAGGAACAAAGGAAAAGGACATATCAAAAATGCACTAGGCGGAGAAAAAAAAAAGAGGAGATATGCGAGCTTATATACTTCAGTTTCTAAAACAGATGAGTGAAATATTGAAATCAGAACACCACAATTTCCTTTATGCTGGACTTGACGACGCAGGGCCTTCCTTATCATCTAATTGGCTTGTCTCTGATTTTTCCGCGCGAGCATCTGTCGGTGGAGGCGGGGGCGCAATCGTCCCTCTACCATGCGCTCCATCGAAGTACTTTGCAAACTCGCCAGATTCAGGGAATGGTCGCGGACCAAGCAGGCGGATCAAATCATCACGGCTAAGAACCTCTTTACTGAGAAGCTCCTCAGCAACGATGCCGATTTCAGCTTTCCTCTCCGTTAGGAGCTTACGGCACTTCTCATAAGCTTCGTTGACGATGCGTCGAACTTCCATATCTATGTCCCTCGCAGTGTCTTCCGAGAAGGGTTTTTGGAATTGTTGTTGTTCTTCGTCATAGTACAGATAGCCAATTTTTTGAGACATTCCGAATTTTGTGACCATCGCGCTAGCCATGCGGGTGACTTTGTTGAAGTCGTCGCTTGCGCCGCTCGTCACCGTGTCGAAATGGAGTTCTTCGCTAACACGGCCACCAAGAGTCATCGCCATTCGATCCATGAGCTGGTTGAAATTCATCAGGTAGGTATCGCCCTGGGCAGGTAGGTACTGGGCATAGCCTAGAGCACCTTGTCCACGAGGAATGATGGACACTTTTAGTAATGGATCAGCATACTTGAAGTACCAACCACAGATAGCATGGCCAGCCTCGTGATACGCCACCGTTTTCTTTTCTTCCGGAGAAAGAACCAACGATTTCTTCTCTAGGCCACCAATGACACGTTCGATCGCTTGCTCGAAATGCGTCATGGTTACCTCGTCAGCACGGTGGCGGGCAGCTGGGCGAAAGGTTAGCTCTATCTAAAGGTTTTCCTGAAAGCCAAGATATTGTTTCAAATAGAATGTTTACTTACCAACTAAGGCAGCCTCATTGACACAATTGGCAATGTCTGCTCCGGAGAAACCAGGTGTCAAGGCAGCCAGTCTGCCAGTCAGGTAATCCAAATCGACTTTAGTGACAATCTTCTTCAAGTGAACCCGGAAAATCTGTTTACGGCCATCCATTGTCGGCCTATCAATGGTGATGTGCCTATCAAATCGGCCAGGCCGCAACAGCGCCTTATCAAGGATATCGACTCGATTCGTTCCAGCAAGAACGACGACTTGATCGGAAGTGTTGAAGCCATCCATCTCGGTGAGAATCTGATTCAGTGTGCTTTCCCGCTCATCGTTTCCTCCACCATAAGCGTTTTTCGATCTTGACTTTCCAATAGCATCAATCTCATCAATGAATATAATACAAGGGGTGTTTTTCCGGGCAGTTGCGAATAGATCACGGACTCGAGAGGGCCCAACACCGACAAACATTTCGACAAACTCAGAACCGCTCACGCTGTAAAACGGAACACCTGACTCGCCAGCAGTAGCTTTTGCCAGCAATGTCTTACCAGTACCTGGTGGTCCTGAAAGGATAGCGCCTCGAGGGATCTTGGCACCAAGTCGCTGGAATTGCTCGGGCTTCTTCAGGAAGCTAACAAATTCCATAATCTCAACTTTGGCCTCGTCCATGCCGGCCACATCAGCAAACTTTGTCTTGACATCCGTTTCATGGTTAAATCTCTTCGCCCTGCTTTTGCCCATGCCGAATATGCCACTCTGACCACCCCCACCAGTAGCGCGTCTCGAAAGCCAGATGCCAGTGCCTATAAGGACGAGGGTTGGGGCAAGACTGAGGAAGGTAGCTCCCCAGGAAACTTCATCTTGGTAATCGACCGGGATACGTTCAGATGTCGGTATACCGAGTTCCGACTGGGCTTGGTCAATCTTCCTTTCGAAGCCTTCAACAGATCCGATTGCGAAGACATAGAAGAAGTTTGGTTGTGTCGCAGGCGATTCGGGATACACGTTTGCAACAGCCTCACGGTGAAGCTCGACTCGCACCTTCTTGCCGTTGAGTACCGTCAATTTGGACACGAGGCCCTTATCCAAAAACGTATTTCTGAACTCCTGCCACGTAATATCCTTATTAACCTCGCCGGGAATAACGCTCCGATACAAATAGTACGAGAGGAATGTAGCCACCAAGAAGGAAGCAGGGTCGAACTTGAATTTGAAATCAAACGGGGTGTTAGCGTTGAAGTTCGGCCCCTTCGGACCATCTTTTTGATTCCGCTGTTTCTGATCCTGCTTTTGTTCTTGACGAGACCCTCCGCTTTCGTCCTTCGATTTGGCATCGTCATGTTCAGGCCGTTTCGCGAACGAGTGCAACCCTTGTTTATGAAGATCCTTGCCTACCGGTGAATGTTGAGTCCATATCCGAAGTATCTCGATTGCGTCTACAAGGGTAATTTGCTTGGATTCCATAATTTGCTTGGTATGTTGCTTAACTTCGTCCGGGACACCTTCTTCCTTGAACACTTCTGCCATATGTTCCATAAAATGTTTCTGCGACGGGGGAAGCTTGTCCTTCACCATTCCTAGCACATAATCAAGGTCTTCTATCTCTTCCTGAGTTGCCCGGTACTTTGGCTTTTCGGGTTCCTTGCCGTTCGTGCCCCCCGAGGGAGGTTCGCCGGGGGACGGCGGTTGACCCGAACCGCCGTCATTAGCAGGCGGGGGGACATTCCCGTTTTCCTTGCCGGGATTTGGAAATCGCCGGAACTGAGTGATATACGAACGGGATTGGCGCGCGTTTAGTATCGCGGGAGAAAGGTATGATTGTCGCGATGGAGAGAATAAGCATCGTATGTATATAGAGCGCCCCGCCGCTGTCCCCGAATATCGAGCAAGGTTGCCAGGCCGTCGAATAATGCTGGCCATTGTCGAGGGAGAATGGAGGGTGGAGCGTGCGGAAAGCGACAAGAGGTTTGGCAGACGCTCAATAGTAACCAAGTCGTGAAGAACCCATAGGAGCGTCACTTCGCTAGCATTTATAAAAAGAATTAGGGTAAATAAAATAAGGGAAGAAGCACGAGAATCCCGTGAGAAGTTCGTGCGTTCTTTGGAGAGCAGTTGCACGCTGGGAGATCCGGTGCTGGAGGCGTCGAGGCGGTGGTGGATGAACTTCCGCTTCCGAATTTTCGCAGCGGCTGACTCATCCAACCCGTAGTTAAGTTACCAACGGAACCATCTAGATCCCAGGGGCAACTTCCCACTAGCCAGCAGCCTACGGATGGCGAACATTTATTTATAGGCTGGAAATTACAAGTAGAAGGAAGCAAAAGAAAACGCAGCGCATTGTTCATGATGCGGGTTGATCTTTAACTATATATTATACATTTACAAATATTCCCAATACAGTCATCCTCTAAACCTGTCTCAAAAGATGTAAATCCATCAAAATGTAGGCAGCGGAATGGGCCTCCTCAACGCCAAAAGCCTCCCTTGTCCAGGGCTATCATATCATTTCAAAAAAAAAAAGGGGGGGGGGGGGTTAGTAAAAAATAGTACGTTGTTCCATCCTGCCATGTATTAAAGTCGCTCGCATTCGTTTCCATTCCCACTCGGGTTCAGGAAACACCTTTCGCTCACAGCACGTGTTGTCCAAGTTGACAAATATATGTCAACTACGTCTGATGCTCCTCTCCGTTTACGAATGGAAAGTTAGTAGGCACGTCTGCCCAGTCCCATTCCAACGTCATTGGCATCTGCCAGAGTTCCTGGGGCACAAATGGTTGCTGGAAGGACGAGAAATCTATTGGCATTGAAGGGTTGGAGAAAGACGGCCCGCCGCTGGTGAACGCATTTGGATTCACTTGATTGGGTGACAGCATTTCAGATGAAAAGTTCCCGTTATATCCATGTCCGAACTGAGTTCCAGTCGTTGTTGACGCCGTCGTTGGTGCTGTTGTGGTCGTCGATGATGGTGTTGATGGCCCATGTTCCATAGTCGCATTTTGGTTAAAGTAAAAATTCCCGTCTGTTTGGCTTGTTGGCCGAGTGTTTGAGTTCGCTTGAAAATGTTGTGCGGCTACAGATGCTTTAGGTGTGGCATTGACCGGTTGGGCATCTGGCGTGGCTCTAGCCTGTTGACCGTTGCCAGGGGTTTGAGCAGACGTCTCGTCGTTGTTCTCATCGCCTCCAGCCCGACGCTTGCGCTTTGACTGGATTTCCTTTTCTGCCCTCTCCAACACAACTTTTGCTATCCTTTCGAATTCAGAGCAGACTCCAAGCATACGTCTAACACTCCCATTGGATTCATCAGCAACGAGCATCGAAAGGAAATTTACGACAAGTCCCATTAGCTTCACATCAGATCGTGCACGGGCATCTTGTGGGTTTTGAAGTATATTGGCAAACAGTGTGACCAATGCGGAAATAGGGAAGTAAAGAATTAACCTAAACGTATGGAAGTGAGCCATGCATATCCACATAGTAAGTTTATAGTTGTCAAAGCCTACTTACCAAACACAAGCAAAGTCACCTTGGGGTATATATTTGATCAAATGTATGGAGGCGCGAGCAGCAGAAACACAAAGCACAGCGGAAGAAAAAACACGAGGGTTCAACGGCCTCGCGTTCAAACCCTGGATCGCATAATTCGATAAGCGGCTCGTCCAGTATCCATGATGAACAGACATTCGGTGAATTGTTGTCAGACAGTTATAATAAGCGAAGTGTAGCACCACTATATGAAGAATTAACGGGCGGTGGGTGGCTTTTATCTCATGTTCAGGTCGGAAATCAAGCGGTATGCTGTCTTTCCACTCTTCAAGTTCTCGATCAAGTTCGCCAATCGTATTGAGAAGCTCGCCGTCTGATTGTCGCGAGGCTTTGGTTGAATAGAGTTGTTTATATACTTTACTTTCGATCGTTGCGAAAATGCACATCAATCGGAAAAGGTTTAGTTTTCCCTTGCCATCGGAGAGTGGCACATTTCCAATATTATCTGGAGGGTCTTCACTAGGAAGCTCGACATTCATATCGTCATCATCCTGCACTGGGGGCCTCCCGGATCGAAGACATATACTACACAGTGTTAGTAATCATGGCAACATTGAAGTGGGTTTCTACACAAAAAAAAGAAAGAAAGAAAGAAAGGAAAGGACAAGAAATCTTTGTAGACGGTAAATACATACTCCTTGTCTAGGATGTATGCGATCCAGAAAACACGCTTTCGCTGTTCAAGTTCAATGGGATTCAAGCCAAATCCAGACCCGCGTTTATGCAGACCTATACTATGCGAGAGGCGGATTGCGGCAGCAACTAGGAAAAACGTCGGTTGTGGATTAGGAGTTCCTTGTAGGAAAAGTGACTGTAATTGTTAGCTACCGCGCCAATTCTCCAGTTTAGTGCAGAGCTAGGGCTGATTATTGGCGCGATTGAATCAAACTTACCATTCCAAGCAGGGCTTGCACGCTCAGGAGATCAGTATTTCGCATAGTCAATTCCGTCAAAACACCCATCGCATTTTTCAGATACAGCCAGGCTTTTTTATCCTCCTCCTGGGGCACCAAGTTACTCATAATTCGTAGCCGGTGGGCTATAGCCAACACGACATTCATACTGGCCCACCATCCAGAGCCCTCGTAAGGATCGCGGGAGTATTGCCGTTCGACTAGATGCATAAAGGTGGGTTCGTGAAACAGAGGAAAGACACAATTAAAGTTTTCGAAGTAATCCTTAAAGAGGGATAAAGCTTCCTCTCGGGGGGGCAATGGTTTGAAAACACGACGAGCAAATATATCACTAAAAATCTCAGGCTTCCAATATATCCATTTATTGTCATCTACATATGCGGATGAAATCATGTCCTGAAACGATGAATCTCCCGTTTTCTCGTTGACCCATTGGATACCTTTCGGTGAGAATATTGAGAAGCCCGAAGATGATCCTGCAACCGGTTAACTCGACTTCAACTTATATTATGATCACCGGGAATTTAAGGGGCTTTACCAATATATCGAGTCTCCCCGCAGTTGTTGGTGACCAAGGAGCACATCATATCTGACAATGAATCTAGCTCCTCTGTCTCCTTTTGAGAGTCCGGTGAAGTGGCCGGAGTCTTGGGGCTAGTGTGAGAATCTGCATGTGGTGTCGAAGTGGTGGGGGATGGTTGGCTTGTTTGATTAAAACCAAACGATCCGGTTGATGGCTTGGATGATAAGCCACTAGGTTGAGTTGACTTATCTGCTAGCCGTCTTTCCAGGGCGCTAAGGTCTGTTTTCCCAGCGTCTGCTTCCGTTAACAGCCCGGAGAGACGTAGTAAAGATTCCATCCGGCCCAATCGATTCTCAAGCCCTTCGATATATTTGGCCCTGTTGGTCAGTGTTAGCGAGTGTTGTGAAAAGCATTTTGGGTGTGGTCAACTCTACCCTTTGGGTGGATTCCGCTTCTTTTCCACTTGAGTGAAAATACATTCTGTTTTATAATTTATACAGTGGGAGCATTTTGGCATCTTCCCATCGCATTTGATCTTCTTTTTTCGGCACATATCACATGCCTATGACCGTCAATCAGCAAAGCCCCAATGATAACTGAAAATAGCGCTATGCTTCCAGACATACCCTTGCAATTCTCCGTCTCTTAGCATCGTTGCTCTCCTCCATATTGCTTGTCAAGTGGTCTTCGGGGAATATTGGTCCTGGAAGTGATGGTGTTATGGGTGAGCCATCAGGATTGTACGCCCCGAATATCTGTGGGGGTTGATTGACCACCATGTTCATGTCGAATCCCATGCTATCTGTATCTCCTCCACCAAGATTATCCATTTTTCTAGAGCAAATAGTCGATGGGAGCGGAGTGGTATCTCCAAGCCCTGATCCGAACAGGAAGGAAAGTCGAAGGGTCCGGGGGAACGGGGGCAGTTAAGGTATTCTCAAGTAGCGATAGTTGCAAGGACCAAAACTGGATTCGCGCCGAATAGAAGCGGAGGGATCAAGGTGGAGTGTTCGTTTGATGCCGCAGTCAGGAATAGTCGGCGCAGAAAGCCAAAGACGTGGAGGGCGGGGAGCAGTGGGATGCTGCTCAATAACGATATAAGTAAATGCAGTTATCACCCCCTCGTCGGCCAGAACATGGACGGTGGCAGATAGGTTCTGTGTGGACCCAGGAAGGTGGTGGTTCCCCAGTGTTTCTTAATTCGGTGGTCTTGAGGTTTCCGTATGGACGGCAGGCCAAGGCAGCCAAATGAGAATCGCAGAGGATTGCGAGTGAGAGCATGAAAAGATCCTCCTCCAAGTTCATATGGGAGAGAAGAAGACATGAAGCAGCCACCACAAACGGGATGGACCAGAGCTAAGAACAGGACCACAGGGTTGTTTCTTTGCTTTTTCCCGCTTGTACTCGAAGCCGTAATCGGATGAACAAAAGTTACCGAGCGGGATAGAGCCACGCCCAAATAGGCTAGACCCGCCCACTCCGCCCAGCACGGGAGATTTGTCATCACCAACCCCAGCATCCAGCTTCTGCCCACCGACCACCACCGACCACCACCACCGACACCTAGCTTTAACTCTGTCAATCACTGTGGAGTCTTATTCGTTGCAGGAATTCTTTGTTCTTTGGTCTGACCGTCCCCCTGCTGGCAGTTTGCAGCCGAGATTTTGAATTTCGTCAGGGTCGCTCAAGAAAAGCAACCCCCAAACACCTGTATCGTGGTCCTCTGATAGTGCATCCTGACATGTGGCTGATGGGAACAATGAAGTAATGTGTTGATGGCTGACGCTACTTCCAGATTATCAGACTTTAAATCAAGCACCCCGGCTCTGCAGTAGCCAGATGTGACCTATTATTCTTCAGCACATGGAAACTTCACTTCAGGCACCTTAATCCGTACAAACGCGAGAACGGCGTTGCTGTCCTTACAGAAATGGATTCATGGACTGGACCAACAAGGGTCACCCAACTGATGTCAAGATAAAATAGAAACGCGATGGCAGTCGATGATGGGTGAAGCCACATCTCGGCCCCGCTTCAGGGCTCAGCCCCAAGCGCTCAGAAATTACAAGGCCGGATCGTAGGAGGCAAGACCCGTGTTTCAGTAACTTTACCTCCGTTTTGAGTTGTAAAAATTACTTGTCAGCAACAGATCTCGGTCATCTATCAGTATCAGCACAGCTCCGAAAAGTACGCTCAAGTAAAATGATTACAGGGAATCCTATCGGCTCCCTACAAAGATTTGAAGCTCTCGAGGAATAATATTCTTTGGAATGGGTTTGGCCAACTTCAACAAAAATTCCTTCGGCAGTTGATCTCTCAGATCTACGCTAGCGGATCATCCAATACGACATTCATGTCGTCTCAGTACAAGGTAACATACCACACCCGCGGGTACCGTGATTGGCCACCAGTCCCAAACGCTTTCGCAGTGAATGCCCGCTTTTTCAGTTGAGGTCCACTGGAGACCGACGAATTTAAACTGATGTAACTACTCTGGAGGTATCTGCGAGTCCGGGTCTTTGCCTGCGACTATGGAGGATCTATCAAGACGCCAGGATATCATGGTCGGCGGGCAACCATATCTCAATGGATTTCGTTCCTTCAAACTAGACCGTTCACCGGAAGAATGGGAGGGCGGCCAAGCCACCAGACAGTGTCAGATAAGATAACTTTAAAGTGCAGATGGTTTGATATCCGTCCGTGACTCATCCTTAACAATCGAACAGGACATTTCCCCAATGACAGGAGCCAAAATAAGCTCAAAGTACCTCGTAAGTCGGTCTGACTCGCTTGCGCCCGCAAACCAACTTTTTTGCGCCCAGGAATTTATTCCCTTCGAGGCATTCAGCTGGTGGTGGAGCTGGCTCCTCAATAATAATCATATTTGCGGCTACTCCTCTGCGGCATCCCTTTTTGGTATGGCCTATGCACGAAAATTTGTTTGGATCCTGCCAAACTGGACGTTGTCACAATCGAGCAGCGAAAGCTTCAATCGGGTCCGACTCTGACAGTCGTATCGAGGCAAGGTGCAAAGCAATTAACAATATCCCGTACAAAACTCGGAAAATCATATTCCATTCATGTAGATATGAATCCCAGGAATATTAGGTTCAGGCGAAGGTTGAGTTTACCGCTGGTCTGTATGTCCACCAAACCGCAAAAATAATTTAATAAGTCAACCGCATAATTATCTTCTATTATTGTTGCAATTTCAAAAAGCATGGTCATCCCGCCACAAATTTAAATCCATTGATTCGTTTCAGAAATCGAAAATCAATCTTAGGATTTTATATAATTAACTTTTGATAACTCCCGATGCAACTGATTTATGTCAGTTATTGCGGCTTCCCGTTCAACCACTCACCCCCAAAGCACGAAATATTGCAGCATCACTTATTTTGGCTGCCTCTCCGACAGCATCAGTGACCTGGGAATCTGAGATTCATTCTGAAAATCGTGTTGAGGTTCTCAACAGCCTTGCTGGAATGCACCATAATAGAAGTTTCTAAGAAGTTGATCACATCATCACACCACTCTCTCCGTGAACGCAGTAGTGACGGATCTATGTATAAATGGGCTAGGCTCATCATGATGAGGTTCGTCTCAACGATGAAGCAAGCATCTTTATTTTCCCCCAAACGCCTTGGTTTCGTCGGCCAGGTCCACGACCACAACGCATCGGTCTCCTTGCACGTCGGCCTCCGCGTGCTCCGCTCACCACCCACAGCAATAAACCTGCCGCTTGGGATCCAGTCCTTTCGTGACCTGGGCTTCCAGGGTCTTAACCCCGTCAAACGCCCTCAAATGGCCGTTAGCCCCGAACAGCCAGGGGCACTACCCTTTAGCACGCTGGACCTTGAGCTTGGCCGCCCACTAAGAAGTTGGAACTGGAACAGCCCTGGAACAGTTGCATCTTCCGCCCATTCAATTGTTCGTCATCTCCTTAGGCAGCAGCGTTCTTCGTTGACATTTGGTTTGTTTTTCTCCTCCATTCCTCTCGCTTGCATCGAGTCGAGCTCCGAATCAGGCCATAGATGCGAGGCATTGTCACCAGCAACGATTGCTTGACCATTTCAATTGGTCATTGTGAAGATTTTACTTTGTCTACCTCTTTCGTCTTGTCAATCGCTGCAGGCTTGGACTGCCAATGCTGGTAAACAGGATGCGGGATCGAAGGAAGGAACTAAATTTTTCTACTCCTCCGAAATTCGGTCGGAGCTAGAGCTGCTCGGGGCGGAGGTTGAATAATATCCCGTGCTATCAACAATCGCAGATCAGCAATGTGCTTCAGCGGGACTCCCCGTCCCTTCCCAGATTACATGGGACATGTTCTCGACAAATAATGATCGATCCGACTGTATTCAACGGGCTGTTCGGCTGGCCCAATTGCCGGGTCAGGGTTGAACCTGTTATCGATTGTGCAATAGAACAGCCGAGGAGGACAGATTGCAGAACATCGGCCGGAACTGAACTTGCAGATGCCGTGCCGGCTCCCCACAATACCGCTAGACCTAATTTCTATCCAAACTTTTATCCAAGGTAACTCCGTGACAATTATCATGGCAGAGAACAGGTCAACGCAGTGGAAAACGGGTATACCTGCCGAATCACAAACAATCCAACGCATCGCCCAAACGCAGCAGGGAAAGATTATGCAGCTCGCTATACCCCGGCAGCTTCCATCTAAAATTGTTTACAACAATACCGAAATCACTGATAATGCTATGGGAAGCCAACAGCGGCCCTCTGGCTCAGGGGACGGCACGCTCATTCATGCATAAAGCAGAGTCTACTGACGTTCTACATCATCAAAGGTCATAGTAGGGGAGAAGAAGGTCGTGGCCGCAGTCAGCACTGAATCCATTTTCTGATCCAGGTACAATGCTATAGACTAGGAAGTTTTCTCGGGAATTCCGCCCTTGACAGAGAAAGGAACTATATTCAGTCCAACTTAATGATTCTATGCAGAATGGTGTACTGAACCATCCTAGTTCTACCTCAAGCTTTTAGATGAGAAGATCAGATGGACAATGGGGCCAAAGGAATTGCAAGATACCAAATATAAATAAGAGCGCAAAATCCTTGTGAGCTACAATCCAGGAATACTTTGATATCAACTCTTAAATTGACAACTCCCTTCCAGTTGGTACGAGGAGTTTCATTACTGTTACTTAGCACCTGATGCCTGTACCTGAAAATAACACTTCACGAAATAATGAAAGAGAAAATGCTTCCGGTCAGGGCTGGCTGCGTAAAAATCAGCCTTTCCGTGACTGTCGTGTCTTTCTTTATGTCTGTATATCCGCCCGTCCACCATTGTTTCCTTCACCCTTCTGTGATCATGTATTTTCGTCCTGGCAGATTTATTTGAACCATGGATGGCCCTTTTCATTTCAAAGTATTGACTGGAAACTGACTGAAACCGAGAACTGGTATGTGGCATGGGTAAGGAAGCAAGAAAGAAAAAAAGGAAATCGGCACCAAGAGAGAACTCTTACGAACAGAGATTTATGATGATTTGTCTTTTGTCTTTGGACACTTCATTACGTCTATCTAAAGTTCGTTCACAAGACGGCGCTCCTTGCGAAGAGCACGTAGCTTGACCCGGGCTTCCTCCAAAGGAACAAGGCTTCCTTTCGCTTGAGTGCTAGGATCATCACGGTTGCGAATGTTGACAGTGCGGGTTGACTTTTCTTGGGCACCGACCACTAAATTATTCGGGGAAAAAATATTGCGATTAGTATAATGACGGTGGTTCGGGTCCCGGTGAGAGAGGCGCTAACGAAGCATCATTGATAAGGAGAAAGGAGAAAGAAAAGTCACTGCTTACCAAAAATGAAGTTATACTGCGCGATCTGGCCTGTGCGGATTTTCTTCTGCATCGTATTACCGCTAATATCAATATCGACGTTTAATTTATCGCCCTTGAGAATCTGCTGCAGCTCCTCGACATAGTCGTTGACAGCAGGCATGACGGGTACGATCAAAATTTGGCGGGGACTAAGCCAGAACGGCCACTTGCCGCCGAAATGCTCGATGATGATACCAAAGAACCGCTCGAAGCTGCCAATTATCGCTCTATGGATAACAACGGGGCGAGCGCGGCCTGGGCCTGGCTCGTCGCTGTTGGTGGCAGGAACATTTGGTATCGCGGCATCTCCGGCTGGCTTCTGGTCGGGGTTTTCGGCCGGTTTCTCTGTAGGCTTCGCTTTGGCTCCCGTCTCGCCAGTCATGTACTCCAGTTTAAAGTTTACTGGCAGTTGATAGTCCAGCTGGATGGTAGCACATTGGAACTCTCGTTTCAACGCGTCTTGGATTGTGATGTCAATTTTGGGTCCATAGAAGGCGCCATCGCCCTCTTCAACTTCCCAGTCATTGCCCTTAAATTTAGTCAGAGCAGCACGTAATTGCTCCTCGGCGTAATTCCACGTCTCAAGCTTGCCCATATACTTCTCCGGCCGTGTGGATAGCTTCAGTTTGAAGCTAAATCCAAATAATCCATATATTGCACGGAGGAAGTCGAAAAGGCCATCAATCTCTTGCATAATCTATTACCAGGAATTAGTTAATTAAACACATCAATACAAAGGGATATTGTATAAAATTCACCTGATCCTCAGTACAAAATATATGGGTGTCATCCTGTTGGAACTTCCGCACTCTCGTGAGCCCGTGGAGCGCACCGGATGCTTCATTTCGATGCAGCACGCCGAAATCCGCCATCCGAAGGGGTAGTTCTCGATAACTTCGCTCCTTGTGTCCGAACATGATCGCGTGTCCAGGGCAATTCATGGGTTTCAATGCCCACGTTCTTTTCTCGATATCAAGCTTGAACATGTCGTCCTTGTAATGTTGCCAATGTCCGGATTGACGCCAAATGCCAACATCGTACATGTTTGGCGATTGAACCTCCTGATAACCGCGCTTACGATACTCAGATCGCAAAAGCCCTTGCAAGGCGTTGAAAATTTTTGTGCCATTAGGAAGCAAAAACGGGCATCCCGGGGAAACCTCGTCGAAGAAAAACAAATCCTGATCCTTTCCAATTCTAAGGTGGTTCCGTTTTTCAGCTTCTTCGAGGAATTTTAGATGTTCTTGCATTTGCTTCTTATCCGGGAATGCTACGCCGCGTATCCGCTGTAGAGCGTCATTGGATTGATCACCCAAGAAATAGGCAGCGGAGTTCTTGAGAATGTATTAGCTTCTGAGGTACGAAAAAGGCTGGCATTATACCCACCTGCATGATTCTCATGATCTTAATTTTGCCCGTATTCTGGATATGAGGCCCTCTGCAAAGGTCGACGAGGGTACCGCACCGATAAACCGTACTACTCTCCCCTTCAACGAGATTATTAATGTAGTGCAATTTATATTTGCTGTATGCGAACATTTTCTTCAGATTCTCTTTCGAAACTTCCAATCTGTCAAAAGATTGCTTTTCCTTGAAAATACGGGCTGATTTGGCATCAAGCGCTGGCCAATCGCTTTCCTTCACGACATGACTACAATATTGTATTGAGCTTAGTCAAAGTCTCAAAAATGGACGATGCAGAGACGGGGAATAAAGACCTACCCTGGCTCCAAGGCCATATCATAAAAAAAGCCTTGAGGTGTCGGCGGACCATGCGAAAGCAAACATCCATAATGACATTCGCAAGCCTCTCCCAGAACGTGAGCGCTAGAATGCCAGAAAACCTCTCTTCCCTCGACTGAGTCAAAGGGCAGGAAAGTGACCCTACAATCCCTCTCCAACGGCCTATCCAGGTCCCACAGTTCTTTCCCGTCCAGTTTTGCAATTACCACAGTAGAACTGATCTCCTTGGGTATATCGCGTAAAAACGAGCCTGGCGTGGTTTCCCATGCCTTGCCAATGACGGTGGAGGGGTTCGAGTCTCCAATGTCGATCGTAACATTGATATCGAAGCGTGGCTTATGCTTTAATTCTTCATCATGCTTCTGCTTAAGTTCTTCGAAAAGCTTATTTCGCTCAATAATGAAATCCGGTAGAGGCACTTCTGCAGCAGGTTCAGGCTTTTTCGGTTTCGCTTTGGCAGCTTTTTGCGGAGGCGGGGCATTTGAGTCGGAGGGGTTAGAAGCCTCCATGGCCGGTCTGTGAGGGAGGCTCTGTTGCGGGTTCGCAGAGCTTGAAATGTTGGCGGACTCTTCACCCATTATGACGCTCAATGTGAGATTCCGTAATTAAATATTCGACGATAATTGTCCGTCTGTCGTGGTCACACTGAGTCCTGTATAGACCTGTTTCGTCGACCGTTGACTGTGCAAAAAAAGCAATTATCTGAAGGCGGTGAGTCACGTGGTCACTTTTTTGCTCCCACGAATTTTGTCGGCGAAATCAGATTCACGAAGCTGCGCTGCTGGAAAAAGCCCTCGACAGCGCTCCTTTTCTCCCATCATCAATTCAAACGCCCGCAACCATGTCTTTCAGAGGAGGCAGTCGAGGCCGCGGTGGCTTTGCTACTGGCGCCAATCGGGGCAGCTCAAGCTTCGGTGGACGTGGTGGTGGGTCAACTTTTTCAAACCGCAACCCTGGATCCCGAAATGATAAAATGAATCTAACTGTTATTTCGCAGGACGAGGAGGAGGCTTCCAACCCTCATTCGGCCCTCCAGCTGCTGTTTTGGGTGAGCGCCATATCTGGTAATCATGTTCCACGCTGCGCTGTAAACTGACCTGTGGACAGAGATGGGTTCTTTCATTCACGCCTGCGAAGGAGAAATGGTTTGCGAGTCCATCAACCCAAAAATTCCCTACTTCAATGCACCGATATACTTGGAAAATAAGGTGCGCATAAATCAAGAGGCCCAAGATTCCCTGCTAGAAGGCGGAAATATAAAATGCTAATATTTTGGATGTTGCGTGTACGTAGACTCCCGTTGGAAAAGTCGATGAAGTCCTAGGCCCGATCAACCAAGTCTACTTCACCATAAAGCCCCAGGAAGGAATTGTCGCAACTTCATTTAAATCGGGAGACAAGTTCTACATTGGAGGAGATAAGCTGCTGCCATTAGAGAAGTATGCGAGATACCTTATTTCTCTGCCGAATACTCGGACAATTTTCCCGCGAGTACAAATCGACTAATATATCTTTTTCCCAGGTTCTTGCCTAAACCAAAACCACCTCCAGGTAAATCCATTCGACCCTGTCTATATATATATCTACGTTGTGAATAGTTTCTTACTCGATATAGGTGCCCCAAAACCGAAGAGGGCCGGTGGTGCTGGCCGAGGCGCGGCCCGTGGTGGTCGCGGTGGGCGAGGAGCTCCTCGTGGAGGAAGAGGCGCGCCACGAGGACGTGGCGGAAGCTTTGGAAGAGGTGCCCCTCGCGGTGGAAGGGGAGGATTTACACCCCGTGGTGGTTCCAGGGGCGGGTCTCGCGGTGGTTTCGGCGGGCGGAAATTCTAGAGGTTCCTCTTTTTTTTTTCATTGGCGTTTTGGGAGCTCTCAACGAAGGTTATCAATTTACCAAACTGCTATACGGTTGAACATTATTTTCAAAAGAAACTGCCTTTATTTCTACTTTTGTAAAGGCATTGTGGTATTTATTGTAGCAGTAGATGATGTTCGTTTTTTTAATATCCTGTACAATTCTTCTGAATGGACTACTGGGATCATATTGATCATGAAAACATTCTAACCTCTCCATCAGTGCAAATAGAGTCCGAGAATGTCGTATGGTTGTAATTCTGTTCTGGTTCTGTGCAGGCTTTTTTGAGTTCTGAGCTTGCGGTGAGATCCCAAGCAATATGACGAAATATCCCCATTGCTTGGTTCGCGCACCTCAACAACTTCTTTCTTGACGGCAATACAATTTTGTTCTCGCTCCATCCCCCCCATCCTCCCACTCTTAACGCTCAACCGCATATTATATTATTTTCTTGCTATCTTGGGTAGTTTATTATTTTCCGATACTATAATCAAATAATACCCCTCTTTATGTCGAGAAGAAGCTCTGCCGCCCCCAGCCCAGCTGGCAGTGAAGGCGCGAACGCCGACACAAGCAGAAAGGACCGTGGTGAGAGCTTATACTATATCCCATGGAACTGCTGTTTGTCGACAGCATGCAGCTAACGTATATCTCCAGTGCAAGACAAGCAGAAAATGCTGCTCTCGGCAGATGCGGGCCATTTCAGCTTGATCAGGTCAGTCCCAGGACCGTCGAAAATTCGCATTTTTCCCACTGCTTTTTGAAGAAACAAAAATGATTGATGGGATTTATTTTTCAATATGTACAGGGCATTACATCTGGCGGACCTTATTACTGAATTGAATGGTAAGCCGTCTATTTGTGTTTTCTAATTTTGTCCGTCACTCATTCTCTAACAAGTTTGTACTTTCTTATAGGATTCTGCGGAGGCAAGTCGATATCCCCGAATTCGAACAAACACATATGAATGCCAAATGTCGTCCCCTAACACCTCCATGCTTTACAGTCATGTCCGTCTTCTCGTCGATGCGATATTGCCTCGGCGACCCGACAGACTATAAAGATCTATGGATAGCTCTATCATTTATGCCCTTCGGCCTCTTCTTCGACTTCATGGACGGCAAAATCGCCCGATGGCGAAGAAAGTCATCACTAATGGGCCAAGAACTCGATTCGCTAGCTGACCTGGTAATAACAAACCCCAAACCCATCGTTCACATCCTACCGCTATATAACCTGAAAAACTTATTCTTTCCCAGATCTCCTTCGGCGTTGCACCGGCTGCCGCCGCCTTCTCAATCGGCATGCGCACCCCTCTCGACCACGTATTCCTCACCTTCTTCGTGCTGTGCGGCCTTACCCGCCTCGCCCGCTTCAACGTGACCGTGGCCACGCTCCCGAAAGACGGATCAGGAAAATCACAATATTTCGAAGGCACGCCGATCCCGACGACGTTGGGGATTGTGGCGCTGATGGCGTACTGGGTGTCACAAGATTGGGTTTTGGAGGAGATACCGTTCGGCGTAATGGGGGCTGGCTCTCTGCTGGAATTTCACCCGGTTGTTGCCCTCTTTGCTATACACGGTTGCTTGATGGTGAGCAGGACGATACATATTCCCAAGCCTTAGAGGGGCCCAATAAGTGAAGTAAAACACGGGGATAAAAGTGAAAGGGGCGGCGCCGGAAAGGAAATGGGGAGAGGTTGCGAATGGGTGGGAGAGTGTGTTTCTGTTGAATAAAGTGAGAGGTTAGCGCGACCTCACGGAAGTGATTGGCCATTTTTCGCTGCCTTCCTTCTCTCTTTTCACTTTTCATTTTTCATAATAAAGACAAAACCGGTGGGATACGTTGGCATTTTGTGTGTTGTATTTACATCGAACTTGCCTTTTTTTTAATATATCAAATACCTAACTGCTTCTGGCTATATGCTTGTTTACCTGGTATTCCGAATCGTTTTGGGGACTTTCGGTAATGGAAATGGGCAAACGGTCGATTTCTGAATGATATCTGCAGCATATATATCTAATTGTTAATTGAATATATATTCCTCTTTCGCTTCTACGTTAGCTAGGCATGCATTTTCATAATGCTCAGAATGAAATGATATCACCATGCACGGAGTAGCGAGCTGCCCAGGAATCCAACAGTGTATAGACTGTTAATCTCAAGAACCCGTCGCCTGGGTCACAGATCTGTAGATATAGATATTGACATGAGGCAGAGTTCATTCTCCACTTGATATCAGATATATCAGGTGAGACAAAAGAAACAAAATGACTTGAGTTTAAGGTATGAAAGAACAGCAAGAGAAAGTGCTAAAGTAAAATAGTAAGATAGTGAGCAATGATATCATAATAAAAGCAATCAAGAGTTTCAATTTCATTTTCTAATTTTTACTCTGCAGATTGAATTGGCAACAACTTCTACGTACTCCGTAATTAAGATTGGGGTAGTAGTAGTAGTTAGATATATCAGCCAGCATTTCAACAGAAAGAGAAGATATTCAGTGACTGTAAAGAAAGAAAGAAAGAAAGACTAAATTCTGAACTAAAAGCAGAAAGAAGTTCATGCATAATCAAGAAATAAAAAGAGAGAAGCAGTCATAGATCTTATATAGTTGCAATATACTAAAACAGACTGACACTCTCTCATTGCACTCTTACAGCTTTGAAAATTAAAATTCTATTTCATTTTCCTTCTTCTTTGCATTTCTCTTTTTCTTAATTGACTTGTGAATAAACAAGGTGAACTAAGTATGAGAGTTGTAGACTCTCTAGATACTGATACTAGAAGTAAAATTACATAGATATCAACATGCTGTCAGTAGTCATGAATAGTTTTTCTTCTCCTTGAGAAAAAAATAAAAAGTAAAAATAGCTCTGCTCTGGTCTGCCCTGCCCTGTCTGTATACTTTGTGTATGTTGGAACAAATCAGCAGTTTTAATTGAAATTCATACATCAACCCAGAAATTCGTCAGAGAACACTGCTGCTGAGTATTACCAGACTGAAAGAATGTACAGATTGATATGAAGAGCTCAGTCTGTAAGCACGTGTAGAAATAGAATAATTTAATCTCTGTTCCTTGCAGACTACAGATTCCAGAATAGCAGATATATCTTATACAGAGATCTTGTAAACCTGCAGAACAAACTGCCAATACTCCCTCTTAACAGCACATGAAAGAACACATGAAAATATTTCAAGATCAAGATCACCCTGTGTATTTTCACCCCAGCAGAGATGTAATGTAGCAAGCCTACTACTGAAATTAGCAGCCCGTCAATCAGGAGACAAAAACTGTGGCGGTGCCAGCCTATGATGGACTGTACCCGGCCACCACCCCCCCCTTGTCCCTTTGAATGTTTCGGCCGCGAACAACCAGCTGTTCCCACATGTTTCATTGGCTCGTACGGGGTACAGTATCATGTGGTTGCATCATCGCGATTCACAAGCCAAGCCTTGGAAAGCTCACAGCAAAATTCACAGTATTAATAATGAATGGGGCGCGGGAAAAAAAGAGGTTCCAAGGTTTTTGCCCGCTTGGTTGCTTTTGAGTTTAGGGCCGCGCGCCTTTGGGAGTGTGGAGTGAGTTGGCAAAACCTCGAAAGGGTTTTGTTTTTTCGTTGGCTGATACGGGGCCGGGGCTGGCTGGCTAGTCAGGGGCTTTTTTTGCAAACGGGGTGCGAAGAGTAAGAATAAATGGAGCCAAGTCAGCCGGGTTCATGGAAAAAGGCGCCGGCGTGTGTCACTCACTCATGATAAACACAAGCCTGCGCCCTGGAAATACATACCAGACTGCGTAATCCCATGCTTGAAGGGTGTGGCGGTTTTTGCTTGGTGCTGCTTCTTCTGTTTTGTTTCTTCTTTTTGTTGTTTTTTGTTGTTTTTGTTGTTTTTTGTGGGCGAAGTTTTATGAAGAATATTGCCCTGTGCATCTTCAATTTCCCCAGGCATGTGTGCAGTATGTATTCCTGGAATTCCCGGCCGGTGTGGTATTATTTCCTCGGACAAAAGCCTTCCCCTTCACACTTTTAAAACAACCCAATCACAGGCTGAAAGAATGATCTGTTGTAAAACAAGCGTTATAAAATTGAGTTCATTGACCAATACCATTTCTTTTTGCAAGCTCACTCCCATGAATGCTATGCTGAATGTTGCTGCTGTTTCCTCCGTTTTGAAAGTCTTTCTTATTGAAACCCATGCACGATGTAGAAATAATGACAGCATTGATCCGGATTCCATGATGTCCATGCACTGCTGCTGCATTGCCTGAAGAAAGGCGGAAAGGCATGGTTATCAATGCAGGTAGGTACATACATAGGTGCCTTGGAGCAGTACCTTTTCTTTAGCTGTTTCATGTTTGAAAGGGGAAAGGTCTTTTCCCTCTTCAGTTCTTCGCCTGCGGGATTTTAGAAGCGGTAAACAAAGACAGTGTGATTTGTGAACATGAGACTTTGCAGGTTGTAGCAGAGTAAACCATGTTGGGGATGGAAATGGAGATCAAACACGGCCGGGTTGGTTCTGGATGCGGTTAGGCCCGGGTTGCCGAGGGTTGGTAGTGACTAAGTAGGAGCATGCCTGGTTCCTGGTACGGTAAATCCGGTACGCCAGGTACGGTACAGGGGCGGACAGCCAAGTGGAGAAAGCGTATTGAGCAGGTGTGTTTTAGCAGCCAGCAGCCAATCATGCGCCGTGAAGTGCGGGGACTCTCCCGCAGGACATACCCGGGTTGCATTCGATGCTTCCCATACTTATTATACGCCTGGCCGTGCGTACATACACATACATACATACATGATACATACATACACCGTCTCCCGTCTCTCGGTCGGCGCCCAAAAGTTCGTCGCCCAACCCACATCACTCTCCTCTTGCTGCTCACTCACCTCACTGACTTCTCTCCTTCTCTCTCTCCCGTCTTTCCACGCTCGTTACCTTCCCCTCGCGCCCCAGCTTTCGGTCCTGCGTGAGCCTTCCATCGGCTGTCCATATCAGTCCCGTTACGATCATTCTGCTCGCTGCATTCTCTTCGTCGTGGTTTTCCCCGTTTGTGTTATTGCCCCCCAACGTGCCACAGGGAAGCATCAGGGGGTGAGTCGTTTCGTCTTCCCCACTCCTTCAATATACGCTGTATACGCCCAACATCCATCATTCCATCCATCTCGTCTCAACCCGTGTATACCTTTTCATCCATACTTTTGGCCATCTCCATTATCGTTGTTGTTGTTATCGTTGTTGATGGTGTTGATGGTGTTGTTCTCTCATCATTTGTTTACAACCACACATGTCTCTCGAGCCTCCCTTCTGACTCGCAGATTACCCTTCAGACTAGCCAGCCTCCTTTCATCAGCGTCCATCCAGGAACATCAATCGCGTCGATGGTGGATGACTAGGGCGTGGACCCAGTGAATACGGAGGAAAAGAAACCGTCTGTTCTTCGAGAAAGGCCATTTTCTTTTCGAGAACACCGCTGCGTGGGAGAAAAATACATATCTTCGTGCGCTCGTTGCTGGCCCTCGCGTTCGAGGCCCCCAGGATTCTTGCCTTGGAATACCCTCCAATAAACCACTAGGGGCATTCATTTCCAGACGTCTATTGTCATCGTTTGGTCGTTTCTTGTATTTTTGTTTTTTTTTTTCCGTCCCGACTCTCGACATCCCAAAATGAAGTTCATATATCAGGGCCTCCTTCTGGCCGTGCTTATCGGTGTAGGCACTACTGATCCAGTCCGCGTTGTCCGCCAAATGCCAGCGCCAGAAGAACCAAAAATACCAGTGAACAAGTCTATCAACATCGGCTGCTACAAGTCCCACAAGCCGCTAGAAGATTTTGGTGAATATACGTGGCAGTCGGTTGGATGGTGCCAGCAAGTATGCGTCAAAGAGAAAAAGACCGTGATGGCTCTTTTCGCCGGCTCCAATTGCTATTGTGGAAATGAAATACCACGAGAGTCAGACAAGACGAAGATGTCTGAATGCAATACGAAATGCGATGGATGGCCCACTGAGATGTGTAGGTTATCCCATTTCACCCCCGTTTTTTTTTTTTTTCTTTTTCTTTTTTTTTTTTTTGGATATCAAAAAACTGATTTGTTTCAGGCGGAGGGCTCGAGGCATATCATGTACACCTTACTGGCCTCCAACAGGAGAGATTCGTCTCAGTGCTTGGAGGAAAGTCTTCAACGGCAGACAGTTCTAGCAGTACCCAAACTTCCTCCAGCTCCAAGAATGGAGGACCAACCGTCGTTGTCACCGCTGATGGTGGTTCCGGAAAGGGTCCGAACAAAGCTGGCATCGCAGCTGGCGTGGTTGTCGGCGTCGTTGCTCTGGGTGCCCTAATCGGTGGTGGATTCTTCTTCATGAAATACAAAAAGCGCAAGGCCGTGGAAGAGGAATATCGCCGCAATGCAACCATTAGCAGTTTCGTCTCTGGAGGGAAACCGGGCTCTCAACATACTTCATTGTCCGACTCGCGCCTGGATCCAGTCATGATGTCCCAACGACGCCAGAGCAACGGCAGCATCGCCGACGATCAGGATTTCTCGAGGAGAATATTGAAGGTATGGTTGCATATCCCATCGTGGTGGTTGGCTTGTCCTTGTCATCCTGTGCTAATATATATATTGCCCTTTAGGTCACCAACCCAGACGGTAGTCATTATTAATAAATCGACCCAAGGAGCTGGCTCAATCGATTTAAGCAATAATTTACCGCCAGGAAATATTCCAAGAAATAGCGAACAAATTTTCTACTGTTTTACCAAAATCTCAGACTTTACATATACGCACGCCTTCATCAGGTTTCTCTTCTTCCCTGTCCGAGATACCAATACCTTCTTCGACTTGCAACCCCTGATTTTCCCACCCTGCAATCCGCGTTCTCCCTATACATATCGATACGTTTTCGCTCCCGCTTAAACCCCCCACCTCCCACCCCCCACCCCCCTCCTATTCCTCCCTCAATCTATATTCCGATTGAATCTTTACGAGCTTTACCCCACAACTGTTTCCGGCGTTCTGGCATTTGAAGCGTGACGATGCGGACGAGTTAGTTGTCTACATACATAAACCCCCCAACCCATTCATTATTTTACCGACACCAGTGATTACACACACCTCCCTACACCTGGTGGGAACGCAGCTGTTGACAAACACAAGTCACCCACGCCACCATTAGGGATTTCCTGTGCTCCTGATTTACCCCCATGCCTCCGCTAGTGATAAACCAAAGTTGAACAGTCACCCCCAAGTGATGATGGAAAGGGTTGGCAATATTATTTATTATATATGGCCCTTATTTTGTTTTTTTTTTGTTTTTTGATTTTTTTTTTAATCCCGCCCTCTTTTTCTATTTATTCTTTTTGTGTCTTTTTTTTCCTCTTTGTCGCCCTCTTGGTGTAATCAGATCCCCCCCACCTATGTAATTCAACAAACCACATTGCCTGTTTCATATCATACTCTTATTTGAAAAAATCTTAACCTCGTTTTTTTTCTTTGTCTATCTATCTACATACGTATCTTCTTAGAAACATCACATGTGTGCGCAGCATGGCCAAAGAAAAAAAAACCAAAAGCGCCACACACGGAAACCTCAATCTCTTCTTTATACCTACTTATCATACCCATCTACTCCCACCTTGCTTGCCACTCACTCTACTTTGCTTACTTGCTTATATGCATTGCTCACTTGTTTCATTTATCATATCATATCCCCCCCCTCTTCAGTCTTTTATACATGCTTATCTTCTACCTCTAATTTTTATTATATATTTCATATCATATTTCATCCCTTTCACATCTAAATATCACAGGATTGGCTCTGCGTGGTGCGGGGGTGGCCATGTTTCTGGGTGTGTATGTGTCTGTGAAGAGAGAGAGAGAGAGAGTCAGAATGTTTTATGATTTGAGAGAGATAAGAACACTCTTTTCATACTCTCTCTCTCTCTTTCTTTCTAATTGATTACTCTTGTATGAGGGGCTTTCATTTTGATTTGTTTTTTCTGTGTCATATATATATGTGTGAGTGTGTAAACAGTGGTGTAACTATCAGAATATTTCAATGAAAATTATAGTTTTATTTTATATTTCATTTCTTGATAGTGTCTTTGCATGTTCTGCATGCATATATACATAATATCTGCGTGTACAGTATCTGCTGCATGCATATGGGGTACATGAAACATAAACATGCACAGCAGATTGATTTATACTGAAGATAAGAGAGAAGTATGAATTTCTGTTTTTTTTTTAATATATATATAGAATTTATATATAAGTGATTCATTGTGTTTTACTTTAAAAGGAAGCCTGACTGGCTTCTTCTTTTACTCTTTACAATGTATATTTTGAGAATGAGTAAAATATGATAAAATAATGGATGAATATACTCCACTCCATACATTTTACTGCCTTCTCTTATTAAGAAGAAACACACACACACACACACACACACACACACACACACACACACACACACATGTATCATCTTAACACCTGACATTCCTATCATCTATCTATCAAACCACATCTACATAGATAGCACCCTATCTAGCTCAAACATACCGTATATCCCCCCATGAAACCCCCCCCTAAACCCAAAACCACCCGAAAATGACCAAAAAATTCCACCCCCCGAAAATAGATCTAGATCCCCTTACATCCATAAATCATGAAAACAAACCCCCCATCTTTCCCTCCTCTCCCAGCTCCCCCCCCCCTTCTTTCTCCCCCCTCACGACAGATTATCATAAACCCCCCACCACACCCCCATGCACGCCGCCACGACCAAATCCAGCATCTTCAACCCTTCATCCTCGATAATCAGCTTGCCTAGCTTCGCACTCTTGCCAAAGGCGCCGCCGCCGGCCCGCTCACGGCCCAGGCTTAGGTCGAGCCGGCCGGCGAGCTCTTCGACTTGGCTGCGGAGTTTGGCGCGGGTTGGGTGGGTGTGGGTGTTGCTGGGGGTGTAGGGGTGGTGGTGGTGGTGGTGGTGGTGGTGGTGGTGGTACTTTTCGTGCTGGGTGTGTTGGTGTTGGTGGTTCTTGAGCGGTGTGGGGAAGATGGGGAGATTGAAGCGGAGTTCTGCGGCTGTTACTGTGGTGCCTTGTTGTGAGTCTGGCGATGAGGATGAGGATGCTGATGCTGCTGCGGTGGCGGCTGAGGCTTCGAGGGCTGATTGCAGCTTTTGCAGGTTCAGGTAGGGATTGGGTGGGGTGTTGGGATCGTGGGTGGTGGCGCCGCTGCTGCTGGTGTTGGTGAGGTCTTGGAGATTGAGGCCGGCGAGCGAAGGGTGTGTGAATGGGATTGTGTGTTTGCATTTTAGGCTTCGGCCGTTGACGCCCGTGATGAAGGTGCAGGTGCCGTCCCAGGGTGATTTGAAGGTGTAGTGTCTGCCTCGCTGCGGTTTTGTTGAGGGGGTTTCTTTGGTGGTGGGTGTCTGGTCCAGCGGTGGGAGGCTGTTGATGGAGGCATTGCTGTGATGACGTCCGTGGCCGCCCTGGCGATGGCTCTGCGGGTTGGTGAGGGTGAGGTGACGGATGAATCTTCGCGAATCGTCCGCGCCGCCGTTAGCGGTGGGGTTGGGACGTTGTTTTGAAGCGAATGCAATTCTCTCGGCGGCTAGTTTCTGGTAGCCAAGCGTGAGGATTTCGATCGTTATCGTGCCGTCGCATGCTACTTCGGGGGATGATTGGGAGGTGCAATTTGTGATGTTCCCGACGTTCCACTGTATGTCGTTGGTCGTGTCCCGGCGAATAAGAGTCAGGTGGAAAGGGGAAGGGGGCTCTTTGGTTTTCTCAACGCTCCGTCGTCTTCCCTGCTGGAAGAAACCGGGGGGCGTACGTTGATGATCCCTCGGGGAACGTTCGGGAGAAAGACGTGGGTGTCCACCACCATATGATAGGTTTTGTTCGGGCAAGATAGACGGACGTCCGCCGTCCCAGCTGGCTCGTCCTTGAGGAGCGGTGGGTGTAGTTAAATGTTCACCTCCCCCAAACGGATTCCCGGGCTGTGCATCGTGTCTCAGTCGACCAGTTCTTGGCCTTATGTCGGTATGATTCGGGGCTACATTGGGGTACACGTGTTTGTTTGGATCTGAAGGAATGGGGGGTAAAGGTCGTTGGGCTGAGATGGGCCTCCGCTGTGGCTCTGGTGATCTACCCGGCGTTGATCCAGGTGCCTGAAAAGTTCGTGGTTGATGATGCTCATTTTCTACGCCGGGTTGAAAAGGCATATTTGCATCAGAGGTTACTGGTCGCCGGGGAATGGAGGGCGGTTTTAGCTCTGCGCCCGGCAAAGGTTTCCGCTGGATTGGAGCCGATGTGCCGAAAGGAGGAACTGTTCGGTTCAAGTCTGGGAGCGGCTTGTGGAGGCGGTTTTCCGCTTCGATGGCGCGCAGGACGGCCTCATCGTCTGGGGTTGCGACATGGATGTAATAGAGAGCGGCGTTGATGAGAGCTGGAGAAATGCTTGATTCTGTGGGAGGCTTGAGCGGGGAGAGGAACACGTCTAGGTGGAAGTTAATAAATATTTAATTATCAGATACATTGATATTCTTTAGCAAACTGGTATAGGATAAAAGAGCAGGTCCTATATGAGCTTTTATTGTGTCTTGTGTGAAATGGGACATTTTGCCCTGGTTTCCCCATGCGGAGGGGGAACAACGTACCTCTGCTGCCCGGCACACGCACAATATACAGCACCAGAGGTTTCAGAGGAGCCTTGGATGGATTCTTCGGATAGCGAGGCGGATTGGAAGCCAACTCAATCAGAGGAGCATACGACTGTGCTTCCACGACGTGGCGGGGAGAGGCATCCATCTTTTGTTGGACGTTGGTGGGTCTGAAGATGGCGGGGTGTCGACCGGCGACCTCCTTATCGTTTTAATATATGCGATTGTTTCTGTACTCCTATTCAATGGATAGGGGTCTCAAAATAGCAAATAAATAAATAAATAGCCCTCTTGAAGCTTAGAAAGGGCAATCCCAGGTTGGTATCAGCGTATCGGCATCCAACAGGTTTGTGAGGATCCTGGAGAGCAGTCAGCTGAAACGAATAGAGAAGGGAAAATATCAACGATATTATAAACAGAAATAAGCACAAATAAGCACTATCCTTAATGTTCCTGTGAGACTAAACCTGATGGAATAATGTATAAAAATATTAACTGATAAAAAAAGAAGAGAAAGAAAATCCCCGAGGGGAAGTGCACGTATAGGAACTTACCCAACAGACAATTTGGCAGGCTGCGCTTTGTAAACCAACAACCCAGACACTCAAGCTATACAGTCATAATTGAAACACTTGTGAAACTGGACTGAGGTTGGAAAAAGAAGGACATCTCCTGGACCATCAAACGGCTGGAGGAGTGAAGGAGAGGAGCAGAAGAAGAGCTTCACAGTATGCAGCAGCCAGCAGGGATTTATATATAGCTGAGGAATTGAGAAGCGTCAACCATGCCCAAGCAAATAAAAAGCAAATAATAAATTAAAATAGCAGAAAAAGAATATTTCGGGCGCAAACCTCCCAACCTTCGATAAGTTCGCCAAGTATTAATTATTTAGATTCCCGTAAATAGCCAATCTGAGGTGTAAAAATATCTTGTTCCACCTCGTATTCTCCCCCCGCCAGTTGTGGTTTTTCTTTGCTTCCTTCGGCTGCAATAATAATAATCTGAACTGAACAACAATCACAGCGTACGGCGATAATAACAATCCCCGCATGAAGGGAAAAGAGGTCTACGTAAGAAGATAGGCGGCTGCCATGGGAGAAACTAAGGTTGTTCGGAACTCTATAACTGCCTAACAACAACTCTAATCGCACTGAAGATTTCTAACCTGGATTCAGTCAGCCAGGCACCGAGACCATCTTTAGTTACAGCACAGAAAAACTAATATCAATTCAAAAACAAACGAATCCCACCGTCTCAGCCCTCCTCTCCTCTCCTCTTCTGCAGCTGCACCGCCACCTGCGCAACCCGCCGGCGCGTCCTCCAAGACCAGCCACCGCCAGCCCAGCCAGACTATGACATCATGCAGCTTTCTGTCTGGATATAAACTACCGAAATATATCTGCTAATCCTCGGCCTTGTGAGTCGTGATTGGGCTGTCAAACATCTGGCTGTCTGTCTTCCCCGAGAGCGTCCTTCTTCTGAAAAGTCGAGGAAGAACCCGCCACGCGTTCTGTGTTGGATGCCTTGCAAGCAACTCGATGTCCAACTGGTTTCTCTAGATAGCCTGCAGAATACATAGTAGGTAGTATAGCACCGGAGGCTGTAGGCAGCGGAATCTCATCTCCATGAGAAACATCAGCACTGAGTTTTATACTACCTAATTTGTTTTATTCCTAAAAGCAAAAAGAAATAAAATTTCTCTCATCAATAGACTCGTTATCATTGGACTCGCTCAATGATTTCTACAACTATGGGCGCCTATAAGGGCGGGGAAGAGGGACAGGAAAGCTACTCGCTCCGGTCTATCTGGGCCGACCCGGAGCCGTCCCGGTTCGGGTCAAAGCCACACAACACACAAAGCCGATGCATGCATGAAGAGGCAACACAAAACACAGCCACGGATCTGTAGGTAGGCGCCTGATTAATCCATGCAAGCAAGAAGCAAGTAGGACAAGGACGAATGGGAGGAGCTGGAGTAGGCGCAAAGAAAGTAGAACGGATTATGTGCGCATCTGAGATAGTTATAAATAATGGATTATGTATGCAACTAATAAACGTAGGGTGTTCCCAGTGTGAGGATGACGAAAAAAAGAAAGAAAAGAAAAAAAAACAAAAGAAAAAGGCGCGAGACAAAGGGAGTAAAAGGCCGGTGCATGTATGTCCATCTCGCCTGTATGTATGTATGTGCGTATGTATGTGTGAGTTTCCGCCACCAGTAGAGAAAGACGCGAGGAGGGAAGGGAAAGGGATTTTGTTTGTAATGTATATCTAGGTACGAGGTATCTTCCAAACGACAAGAAGTGGGTTTAAGACGGTGGAGCGACGATATAGGAGAGAGGATATAGAGCTTTGTGTGTTTTGTGTGTTTTGGAAGAAAGCCGAAAATGTGCTCAGAAGCAGACGTAGAGTATTAGAATGGAGAAAGGAAATGTCAAGACAAGACAAGGCCAAGTGAAAAGAGCAGAACGCCTGAGCTCCCAGCCTGGATGGTAATTAATTAATTACAATTGTGAAAATAGGAAGCAAAAAAAAAATAAGAAACAGTTTCAGGATTGTCCAACAATCCCCGAAAGCCCAAGAAACCCATCATCCAGAACAAAACGAAAAACAAAGTTCTGGTCCCATTGAACACGTGCAAAAAAGGAAACGAACCTGGCTTCAGACGACGGTTTCGGCCCGTTCGCCATCCGCGATTACAGGCACGCCGAGCCCACGGTCAGGACTTTGCAGAACCAGCTGTTCATGTCGCCGTGCCCTGAGGAAATCACTGACGGCCCGGATCAATATAAACCACCCAACAACCATAAGTACATACGAGACCCATTCGCTTGTCGTGATACCTGAAAGCGGTTTTGAGGTTCCCGAGTCGGCGCTTGAATCGTACCCGGGTTGGCCCACTTTGTTCGGGTCGAAATTGTGACTGTTGGGGTTTGGGGGGGTGGCGTAGCTGCCGTCAGGGTCCGATGGTCTATTTATTTCGCTGCTGCCTTTCATGTAAAAGCCATACTGCACCAGGGTAAGGCCTAGGCCGGCCCTACTGCCGTTCTTGGCCGCGTGGGTGGTGTGGAGGAGGTAGGTAAGGAGGAATCCGACAAGTTGGAAAGACGTGGAGATCATGCCGTTCCAGATAAAGGAGAATACGGAGCCGACAGGGAGGCCGTCAACATAGACTTCGTCGGAAGACATGCCAGGAGCAACAATGGTCGTCTCCCAGTAAGGGGGGGTGGCGTCAGCCGCTGCTTGTTCGTAGGTCTACAACCACGTCAGCAAAATACATCCTTCGCTGCTACTGAATAAAACAAGCCCCTAAACGCATTTGAAATCCCCTGTAGAATACATACCGGTGGTAGATCTTCTGTTTTTTCTCCCCGTTCTGGCTTCGCAGCCAAATTCGCAAAAACCCCATCGTTCGTAGTCCCAGCCCCGTGTATCGTTCTAGACGAGGTAGACACCGGTGGATTGAATGCTGCCTGCGCCGTATTCCTAGTTGCCGCCACGCCCTGAGACTGTCTTCCATTTCCTCCGTGTCCAAAGTGTGTTGAACCGTTATCACCCTGGGGTGTGGTATTGCCCCTCATCAGCCTTTGTCTGTCATCGGCCCCATCTTCTACATCTGAGTCTTCGTCATCACCGCCAAATGTATCCACGAGGGTTTGATCCGCTTCTGAATGTAAAGGGTCCTGGGATAAGACACGGCGCGAGGGTGGGGAGGGTGATCTGGAGTGGAATGAAGGCGGAGGAGACGAGGGTACGGGCCCGGATTGGCCAGGGTGTAATATTTGTTCATCATCGTCATCTACATCGTGTGCATCAACCTGAAGATATAGATATGTGTGGTTAGCAATAGAAAATCTTTACGAAAAGTTGCAAGACTCGAGATGATTATCACGGCCTAGTAGAGCCACCGTCGGCTGGAAAGGGGACACGAGAGGTTGCCATACCCGCTGATATCTGTGCGAGCTCATGACTGAGCCACAGTGAAGAATGTCAAATGCAATACGGAACAGAAAACGAGCGCAAAGAACTTAGCAGTGGGGTATATAAATCAATAAAGGGGGGGGAGTATATAGGAGATAGGCGTGAATGAGATCTTTAGGCGCTGGTCCAAGGATGAGACAGGAAGCGGAGGCTCAGCGGGAGGAGATCGAGCATGTGTCAGCAAATCAGATGACGGCGTGGGTGACTAAGCACAACTCCATCCCGGCCAAGAAAACATTTGTATGGCGCATATCAACGACTGTCCGCTTCATTGTACTGAATGAATACGGTATTCCCGGGTTTATATACACATAGAAAGTACTTCGCTTCCGCCATTTTCAACCGGGGCTATTTGGCAATTTCCAGCAGATATTTTACGCCCGCCAGAGAACCTTCTCTTCAACCGCGGTGTTTTCCTCCATCCACCCAACCCGCCCGCAACAAGCCAAATCACTAGACAGCCATGACAAAACAAGTCAGCCGCTCCCTACCCCTTATAATCAAACATACCCCTACACAACATGAAAGTGTTAACCCAATCTAGCTCTCCCCCCAAACCCTCTCCGCCCACATAAACCGCCTCATATCCCGGTGGCCTAGCGACTCCGTCCGCCCCGCCGCCGTTTCCGTGCAAACATATCTAAAAACCCGCCTTCCTGCTGCTGCTCCCACACCCACCACCACATCTTCATCTTCTTCTCCTTCACAACCAACAGCGACAACGGCAGCACCACAATCGCAAGCGCAGCAACAACAACAGCAGCAATCACACCTCTCCGCCGCTAGCATAAACGCACTCTACTCGCTACTCGAAAACCGGTACGAGAAGCAATATCCGCTGCCGCAGAATCTACGGCATCCGCGCAGTGCGCCGTCGCATTATGATGATGTGTTGAGGGAGTTTAGCGAGGCGCCTGGCAGGGGCTGGGTGAAGAGGATGGTGGAGAAGTTTAAGGGGGTTTTGAGGTTTCAGTAGTAGAAGGAAGTTGTGTATGAGTGGGCTTTTTTCTTTCTTTCTTTCTTTTTTTTTTTGTATGTACATGTACTATATGGATGTTTGCATCTACTAGTTTCTTTTGAGCAGTGTGGTCGTTGGGCATTGTTGTACTTATACTACCTTGTGATAGCAGGTTTTTCGCCTGATTAGATGTATATATATATATTTTGGTTTCTCAATCGACCAATAGGACCGATGATGAAAGAGATGAAGAGAAGGATATCGCCCGCAAAATTACATTGGATTGTGAAAATATTGAGTTTTCACATTAAAATAAGGAGTTCGTAGATTCATCTTTATATAGCGAAGCAAACCGAACCAAACAAAGAACAAAATAAAAAGTAAGGCGAACAATATATGGATATATACAACCCAACCATAACAAATAACCCTCTCGTTAAACATCTAACCCCGCCATCTCTTACCTCCCTTCCACTCACAGCATCGGCTTAATCTCATCCGCAACCTTAAACGGCGCCTCCGTCTTCGCCCGCACCTCATCAACCGTCACGCCATCCGCAAGCTCAATCAGCGTTAGGCCATTTGTGAAATCGACATCGAACACGCAGAGTTCGGTGATGATGCGGCTCACGCACGCCCGACCGGTCAGCGGGAATTCGCACTGCTTGAGGATCTTGGGGTTGCCCTTCTTATCGGTGTGTTCCATGGTGACGACGACTTTGGTGGCGCTGGGGTTAGAGACGAGGTCCATGGCGCCGCCGAAGCCTTTTATTTTGCCGGGGAGCATCCCTGTGTCGGGGGTTTGATATATTAGATGCGGGGAATGAGATATGTATATGGATACGCTGGAGTCGGGAATGGGAAGGGGGGATCTTGTTGGATCTTGTGGTATAAAGAGATCAAGAAAAGACAGACGACGAAAAGAAAACAACTTACAGTTGGCCAAGTCACCCTTTGCACTAACTTGCATGGCACCCAAGATTGTCAGATTAATCCGTCCAGATCGGATCATGCCAAACGACTCCTCACTACCAAAGCACGACGCACCAGGTAGGAGCGTAACCGTCTCCTTGCCTGCGTTGATCAAATCTGCGTCCTCCATGCCCTTCTTCGGATAGGGTCCTAGTCCGAGAATGCCATTCTCAGATTGCAGCTGCACCTCCACAGACGGGTCCACAAAGCTAGGAGCAAGCATGGGCATCCCAATGCCCAGGTTCGCATACATGCCATTCTTGAACTCTTTGGCGGCGCGGCGGACGATACGCTCCCGCTTACCGGCAGTGTCCCCCTTACCCAACGCACTCATATCCGCGCCCTCGCCCTCTTCCTTGGCGAAAGTGAATTTCTCAATCTTCTTCTCCGTCGTGCTCTTGATGACACGCTTAACGTAGATGCCCGGCAGGTGCACGGTGGCCGGGTCAATCTCACCCACTTCGACGATGTTCTCAGCTTCCACGATGGTCATCTTCGCATTGCGGCCCATGGCGCCGTTGAAGTTTGCGGCGGCGAAGCGGAACTGGCAGTTACCGAGTTTATCGGCCTTCCAGGCTTTGACGAACGCATAGTCTCCCTTGATAGCTTCTTCCATGACATAGCTCTTGCCATCGAAGACCTTGACATCTCTGGGTTCACCGT
This sequence comes from Blastomyces parvus, assembly GCA_002572885.1. Classification (NCBI taxonomy): domain Eukaryota; kingdom Fungi; phylum Ascomycota; class Eurotiomycetes; order Onygenales; family Ajellomycetaceae; genus Blastomyces; species Blastomyces parvus. The sequence continues at coordinate 181,913 of PDNC01000033.1, forward strand.
AAGAGGCAACGGTGCCGTCCGCGTTGTGTTTTAGCGGCAGGTCACCGGTTTGGACAACAGTTCCAAAGGCGGCGGGGGTATAGAAAGCTGGGATGCCAGCACCACCAGCACGACAGCGCTCCGCCAGGGTTCCCTGGGGAGTCAATTCGAGCTCAATCTGGCCGCCGAGATACATGCGCTCGAAGGTCTTGTTCTCTCCAACGTAGCTGGCTACCATCTTCTTGATCTGTCCGCTGCCGAGGAGCAAACCTAGGCCAGCTCCGTCGACGCCGGCATTGTTGCTGACAGCGGTTAGCCCCGTGATGGACTTGTTGGCATGTACAGCTTCGATTAGGGTATCCGGTACGCCACAGAGGCCGAACCCGCCGGCAAGGAGTGTGGAATTGGACTTCATGTCCTTGATCGCCTCCGCAGCGGATGGAAGGACTTTATTGATTTCATTGCGGCGGAGGGTGCTCGAGAAGGCACGGACGAGGAATTGTTGGTGCTGCAAACAGGTGAAGGATGGCAAATGTTAGTCCATATGCAGTTGGAAGAGGCGCAGGAGTGCTGTAGCTTGAATATCGCCCTTCGTGGATCTAAGGGGTGTATGTATTACCTTTGAAGGGTTGGAGAAGCCCCGCGCAACCCGTAGATAGAACGACATTGTGTGTAAATGCACCTCCACACAGCTGAACACGATAGTTCTTACTATTCCTTACTCTTCTCCACCTTCTCAATATGTTTAGCAACAGCAACAAGGAGTTGACACAGCAGCAGAGGAGCAAGAAGTCAAGTTGCGAGGAATGTTTTCTCGTTGCTATCACTCTTGCGACAAGCCCCAGTCCGACCCGGGATCCGATTTAAAAAGGTGGACACGCGAGAGATAATAATAGCGGCGGACGATGGGACCCACAGAAGGATTTTTCGGTATATGTAAAAGATAACTAACAAGATTTGCAGATTCCTATACGCTGCGTAGACCCGATGGGTAGTTTGCGCCAGTAGTTCTGCTAGATCAAGGCGTGGAGAACAAGCCGAAGGAATGAGTGGCACGCCGACAGGGACAGCCGCGGGCAACAACAAAAGATAAGAACCACAACGCGTGGGGTTAACCCTGATTCTAGAAATAGAAATACACGTTGGTACAAACGATTTGCTTAATCCCCTCCACGGCACGGCGACTGTTGTGGTTAACGGTTTGGTCGAATCGTGGAGGCGGGGACTCGGAAGCGAACTCTATATCGTTCGTGGTTGGCGTCGGCAAAGAGCTTAGCCGAGCCCACGCCGGGCTGAACGCCTTTGCTCCGAGAATTGCCGCGCCGAGCAAGCAGCTGCAGGAAAACAGCACCATTGAATATTTGTAGACCATCCCACGTATATACTCATGGAAAGATCCCTCTCAGGCTGGGTTTTGTTGCTAGGACCTTTATTTTATTATTATCAATTATCATTATCAAGGCTGCAATGTTGATGGCGACTTTCTATGCAAGACGACACAAGTCTCAAAAAGAGAGTTCGCCTCAGATACATCTGGAAATACTTCTTTCGCATCTATGAATGATAAGACGTCTCGTGAACTCTCCATCTCCATGTTGATGTAGAATTTCTATAGTGCTGTCTTGATACAACGAGCTCCTCTCTATTGGACGAAAGAACATCAATGAGGCGCAACAAAAAGTCCCCAAAAGGGCAACCGAGCCTTTGGGAGAAAAACACTGAAGGGACTAACTGCTACCGAGGCTGAAACTGAAATGGTAGGCACTGTTGCTGATACGCCGGCGTGAAAATCTTGTCATTAGATCGCAAGGGAAAAAAAGCAAGGGGGTCAGGGACATCATACACCCGCACTTATGGAGATATCGTTTAAGCAGAAACGGAAAAAAGAAAGCGATCTCGAAAACCGAATCAATATCCATCCAACCCAGACACGGGCGCCCGCATTCCCGAAGTTCCGGTTTACATAATCTTTTAAAAAAAAAGGAACACTTTCACCGTACAGATAGCAAGGAAAAATGCGAAGGGAAATAAAACGGTGTGATAAAAAAGAAAATAAGGGTCAATCAACCAGGACGAAATAAGGGTTTTGTGAAGAGAGAAAGAAACTAAAGAACGGGCTAGGACGTTAAATAGAAATATGATGGGAGAAACATCAAGGGGAGAAAAAATGATGCCGCCCCTTGGTTGGCTGGAGGGAGGGGAGAAGTAGAAGGGAGGTCAAAAGGATCCAATACTAATGACATCATGTCAACTAGAGTCAGAAAAAATTCCCAGCCGTATAAAACGCAGTTGGCCTCTATGGTGTGATGGAGGGCGTCGCGACTAACTTGCCGCTTTGGGATCGAGGGTGCTTGGAGGATCATCAGTGCGAGTTTCCCCCTCAACTTTCCGTTTGAGGCGGTTGCGGGGCGGAGAGGGAGATGCCGCAGTTTCAGTTTCCGCCGTGACCACCGCTCCTACCACGACACAGACGGGATGTTAGCAAACTTCTTATTCCATTTCCCCTTGAGAGTGGTGGCGGCGGTAGTCGCGGCGGCGGCGGCATTAGTAACAGTAGTGGGAGGTGTGTTTTTAGCAGTCTTCCTGCCATTACTATTGCCATCCACCGTCCCGTTTTTGCCATTGGCAATATCCATACCTGCAGGTACATTCTCTATTTCATTGTACGCAGGGGGGTCTTCCATGTCGGTATCGCCGCTGAGGGGAGTGCCCATCTGCGACGGTCCGGACCCATTCGCTTGCTGACCACGCAGGATGGCGGATGATGCTGGTTCTGGTGCTGGCGCTGGCGCTGTTGCCTGTGCGGGTATTGGTTGGGTCTCGGCAGAGCTGACGTCCTCGATTTCGCGATTGACAGGCTTCACAAGGCGGTGCTTCATGTTCTCGTTGACGTACACGAGGAAGTAAGGGGTGGGTGGATTTGCTAGATTTTGGCTTTCGAATATCTCCGACTTGCGGTGGACTTCGGTCACCTCGCTGTCGTTGTATTTTCGCCATATATTCTTGTCATAATCGAAAATATAGATGTAATAATGACCAAACTCAACAGAGCCATGATGCACAAAGACGGCATATAGCCGATAGGGTAGATGTCGAAGATCGGTGAATTGAGAGTCAATCAATGCAATTAAATCCCTCTCTCGCGCTTCGAGGCCTGCTCTTGCGTATTAGTGGACCTCAACTTTCGGAAGGTATTAACAGATGTAGGTGAGTTGACATACATTTAATTTCATCCCTGGCCATCTCCTCAACGGCTGTAAGACGAGATAAAATGCCATCATCGAGCTCCAGCGCTTCATCTGCCATATCCGGTTCGTCTCCTATAGCCATCAGGCTTTGAATGTACGCTTTTGTGTCAGTGATGACATCCGGTAGGCAGGCCCAATCCTACCCAGAGATACAATGGTTAGCTTTATGACCGTGGGGGGGTAGTGAACAGGAGAAAAATCCATACCTCCGTATCAATGAGCTCAGCTTTGCGTGCTCTTAGTTTGCGAAGTTCATCCTTCCACCGCCAGCACTCACGACGCCGTTCATCTAGATTGTGCTTATTACTGTCCATATACCTGTCCAAGTATATAGTTTCCTTCAACTCTAGATGATGAGTTGACTTAAACGACGACTTCTTGACTTGATCAAACTGAACGCGTTGGACTTGAATCTGGAGAACTGGGGGCAACTTGCTGATGGCGCCGTATTGTTCTACTTCAGCGCCGTCAACTTCTACCTTTTGCACGTCAAAGGCGCCGTCAATTGCAGAATATATGTCCTTCGATCCGCTCGCAACGTCGACCTTGATGTCAGACCATGACTCTTCTTTGGATCGAACCCCGTTTTCTGCCGTAAGGTAGGACACGGTCTTGCCATAAAATAAACTTCGAATATGTGTTAGCATCGAAATCACGGGATCATCATTATCGTTAGAGCATATGGAAAACTTACTCTGTGACAACATCGAGCTGCTCTCCATCTTGGTCGAACCTGATAGGTTTGACGGCGCATTGAGTCTGAAAAAGAACGTTGTTAATAACTTCCGTAACATCCTGCTGTGCCCCAAGCTCGACTTCTTCTCTGAGTTGCTGCTGGTAATCGACTAGGGGCGCCGGCCGTAAAGGCGTTGGCCGAGGCGGAACGGGAGGGGCTCGACTCGGTGGGCCAATGGGCGCCAACGCCTGCATAGAATCGCCTATAGTTAAACATAGACAGTAAGTCATCTGGCATCAAATCGATAGATTGGAGTTGGTTACAATGTCTGTATTACGTACCAGTACCGGCTCCCACATCGTCCGAATCGCCTACTTCTTCCATCTCGACGGTGGGCTCCTGGGGGGTGGGCCCGATATTCTCTTTATTGTTAATCTGCGATTCCTCATTATTTGCTTGCGCGGTTAATGAAACAAGGGTTATATCGCTGTCCGCATCACTAGGCTCGAGTGCCTTGTTACTTGCATCCACCGCCGCATCTTTTGGTACCTCAGTGGTGGTGGCGGTTGGGGGCCCTAACGGCCCTAAAACTGGCATGCCATTTATTTCACCAAGGTTGGGGCGACTACTCGTGATCAATGATTTCCTCCGGATGGCTGCTTCATTTGAGGAGCTAATTAGAGTTAACCTAGCTAGCTCCTGCTCTGGCATAACGGAGGAAGTAGGCGATGTAATCATCTTTTTAAACAATGATTGGAGCTCCACGAGAACTATTAAAATTTATTTATTAGTTAACCTTAAACCAATAAGGGCCGAATGGTGTAAAACCCACATTTTTGGGACCTCTCGATCTCAGCAACCGAGACTTTTCGAGATCCAATCTTTTTCCTATCGAGGCTCCCCTCGTCAAGAGGCATCTTATAGTCTTCAAAATGAATAACCATCTTTCGGAAAGGGGTCACGGTAAAATAGAATTGAAGTAAACTGTTTAAGTAGCAGGTATTGCCGATGTTTTGGAGCCCGACAGGCCATTCTTTGAGCACACGATTTGCCAGTGCCGCATTTTGACCGAGGGTGCTGCTGATCATCGCACTCCCTTTTTCTCTGCCAATGACATCAAGGGCTCGTCTATATGCTTCAATTTGGCCTGGAGCTTCTGAGCAACAAACGGAGAATGCGGCGAGAATCGCAGCATCATCCACAGTCCGGTCAGGTATTTGAAGAAGACGGAAGGCTTCCCCAACATCCATTTCTGCAGCTGCTGTTTCACCAGTATTTAGAAAGTACTTCAGGGAGTCGGAATTACGCGCCTCAGCAATCAAAGCAACAGCCTTCCGAGCAAGTTCTTTCGTAGCCGGCTGGTCATTAACCTGACGCAAGAGTAAGTATTTGCATATTGTAAAGGGACAACACGAGAAAGGGCGAAAACTACCTTTGCAGCATACATGGAAACAATGAAATCATCAGAGGTATCCTTTTCTACCCCAAGGTACACCAGCGCCTGTTCTACAGTAGATACACCTATGAACCTGTTAGTCTGGGAATCGCTCTAACCAACCCTTCATGGTACATACGTTCTTCTGCTACCGATTTAATTTTCTCACTCCCACGGCTGTCTCCAATTCTCCAAAGCTGTCGCCTCGTTTCCGTGTCGTTAGTAGTATCGCGAAGACGAGCAAAGAAAGAGCCAATGATGTCATCATCCGTCAGATTTCGATTTCGATAATCAAGCTGAAAGTAATTGTACGCGCGGGGAATATCATCGTCAGCGTATCGAGAACCACTACATTCCAGCGTTACCAGGTCGTTGATTTTCCCTCCGTCTGACGTGCTTCTCCACTCGCCAATATTTCTTAAACATCTGAGATAATAAGGGCCTCGTCGAGGATCAGTTTCAATCTGCCGATTATACGCCTCTATAATGAGATCCGTGGACATGTCTTCAGTCGCCCCAAGATCCTCGTAATATCTGAAAATTTAGTTAGCGAAAAAACAATTGGTTCCTGAATATCACACGTTCACTTAAAAAGGGAAGAAAAAGGAACAGAAGTATAAACTTACGGAGCCCTTCTTACTTCCTCGTTAACTGTATTCAGAAATAATGTTTTGTCGTCTACTGATAGGTAAGTATTTTTGAATAATACCATAAGGGGAGAGAGACTAACAGTTCGATGAGCCAAGGAGCTGGTTGAACTTGTTAATGGCAGGGTCGAGAGGGGTTCCCGGTGGTTGGAGCTCTTTCTCGTGAGCGGGCCTTCGGTAGACGAAAGCTAAAAGCTCATTCGACACGTTGTCAAGAAAAATATTCAGAGGATTTTCATACGGGACACGTTCGGTTGTATCTGGGCACGGAGGGTCCCAACTGTCTTCCTATGCAAGCCCAATGAGTCAAAAGGAGGATTGGAATTTAACAACTTTCCAGATAAAGGCTCTGCACAATATACATACCCTCGCATGGAATTCTAGGAATTCCAGAAGCTCATGGCAAGGCCGGCCATCCACACCAAAACAAACAACGAACCGCTTATTCGACATTGAAATTGACTTGCTTCTCTGGCTTTCATGCAGCGCATTTTCGATGTAGGTGCGAAGGTTCGTCAACACAGTAATGGGAAATGGGCGACTATGGCCCTCTAGTCTCTCTGGATATGCCTCCATAGCCTCATCTGTCCTGGCTTTTAGAAGCTCCGTGTTTGTCAAGATGTCCACCCAATGCGGTGTCAAAGCCGGTGATAGTAGCTTCAGGGAAATAACAGCAGCGCATGTCGAATATGAACAACGAAAGTAATGAGTTTCTAATCGTTGACCTTTCTCCCAGAAAGGGTTCGAACCTTGGCGACAGTCGCTGTGCGAGTAAACAATGTGGTGTAGCTGGCTGGGACAGTGGGACGCTTCTGTTGTATGCACCAGCTTGATCTCTAAATGATAGCGGCATATCACGCACATAGCGGACACCTTGTAAGGGATTCTTAGTCCAGCATGGAAACCTTTAGGAGGAAGCTCGGTTTGGTTGGCCTTTGTTATGTATTGGTGGGGGCAGGCCTTGGGTGAGATGAGTTCCGGGTAGTTATCGGGATCGTGGAAGGGGGGTGGAATTTGCGTCAAGAGGTTGAAGGATGAACTAGGAGGATTTGCAGGATCGAAAGAGAGAACATCTTGGATAAAGCGGGGAGTGGTTTTCCCTAGACAGATAGTCATAGTTCATCAGCGGTTAGCAATGACAGCGGATCAAGGGAAATCGTGGAGCAGGCAACAACGAGCTGCAAAAGTTGATAGCCATACCAGGTCCTTGCGGAGCAGACATGTGCGCCATTAGAGATAGAGATCCCTAGCAAATCTAATAGAAGCTGATCGTGTGTTGCGTGAGGATAGCGCCGTAGCTGTATCAAGCAAACGACGCTATCACAAACTCCGCGGGTTGTGCTCAGGATGTAGAGCATCGAACAATCATCGGAACCAGGGTGATTGTAGAGATCGGAGATGAACAAATGAGCTTCCAGTAACTAGTTCAACCGCTATGAAACGAGGTTTATTCTTTGGAGCCTCCAGAGTGAGCGATGTGATGCGATGGAATGCGCTGGGGAAATCGGACCTATTCAGGCTGGTTGACGTAGTGGGGCAAGCAAAGGAGAGAAAACGACGAAAGTAAGAAGGAAAGGAGAATATGCGCGGTGTTGAACTCTTGTTTATCTACTAGACATTCGTCAGCTCGGGTATATAGTCAAAGAAAAGGTGGCTCCAGCAGCTCCGTTGAGGTGTTTTCAATAGTTGAAGTTGTGTACATACATCGTTCGTCGTCTGCGGAAGCTCCCAAGATTGTTCCATCGAAGCCCGTTTTGCCAAGACCGGCTTCGTCCATCTTCCTCAAACCACAACTCCAAGAATTGCTTCACCCACACCACACTTCAACACTCCTCCCCCCCCGCAACAGCACAGCCTTGTGTCCTGTTTCTCTTCATCTGCCGAAGCAATCATGTCTTCTCCAGCCGAAGAGGAAAGCTATCACCCACAAGATGCCATCGCTGCCACCATCAAGACGACGCTGACCACCGGGGCTGTCGGTCTCTTCGCCTCGTCCGTCCAGAACACCCTACAAAAACGAAACTACGGCCCCTTGGGTGTTCTCACAAAAACAGGCGGCACAGTTGCTTTATTCGGTACGATTAATCGCTTCAATGGCAATGGATGGATGGATGGAACGGAATAATTTGGAAGGGCGTGCTGACAATGGTTTATCTGGTGTTTTGTAGCCTCCGTGGGCGGAGCGTATCAGTTCTCGAGAATAGCAGCGGCTAACCTAAGGGAGAAAGACGACTGCTGGAACGCTGCAGTGGGAGGATTTTTCGGTGGAGCGGCTATTGGATTGCGCGGTACGTCTAGTCCTCGCTTTTTCATTGTCGCATCCTCCAAATTTCGCGGACCGACTAAACCACTAACCATATGGATTATTCGTTGCAGCCCGAACCCTCCCCGCGGTTCTTGGATACGGTGTGGCTGTGGCCACCGCACTTAGCGTATTCGAATATACCGGAGGAAGTCTTGCAGGCAAGGGACATGCTACTGAGGAAGATGAGTTTGGGAGGCGGGAAAAGCTCCGGAAGAACTTCCGGTCCCCAATTGAGGAGACAGTTGCCCAGCTCGGGGAAGGTAGAGGTATGCAAACGGCAATCTTGTGCCATCCGCGGACTACATTCCCATTTATGTGATGACATGGGTGCTAATCATAAATGAAATAACAGGTATCCGCGGTGAGAACTACGAAGAACGAAGACGGCAGAGGCTAAAGGAGAACTACGGCATTGACGTACCTGCCACAGCACAACCCGCGGGAGCATAAAAAAATAATAAATTCTCATACAATACTTGCATATACATTTTCCTAGTCATGTATTAGCCTTCACTTCCGTTTCGCAATCTTTTGTTTTCCTTATCTTTCCTGTAGTATATATTGTTGTCTCAGGATCTAAATTCACTAGAATTTTGTCTCTTCCACTTTCCCCCCCCTCTTTTTCCATTTTATTACACAATTCTCCAATGCTATCCCGCAGGGCTCCGCCTTTCTTTTTTCCCCCTGCCTTGAACATTGCGGGTTCAATGAAGCCTGGCAGGTTCTCCAGGCCTGTCCCCCTCTCGACCCTTCGTTCATCGATGGAGAATGCGTTTTGTTATATCGATCAAGCAGAAAATAAAGGCTTGCGATATTCGTGTCATACAGCGCCAATCGTGATGCACCCGCAAGAGGAGAGGGTGCTTGTGTTCGAACCATACTTCCCTGATGGAGCTCTTCGATAGTTACGCGTTGGACTTTTTGCCCGACCCTCAACCATTTATGAACTGGGATTACATGGAGAAGTATGATCTAGCTTCCGGGCCTCAATGATGGTGACTGCCTCCATATACTCATATTTTAGTATCCTCCCCACACGCCAGTTAAAGATTTCAATTCCTCAAGCATGATATCACGTGACACGAGAGCATCTTCAGCCACAATTGCTGCCATAACCGTCCAAGAGTGAGGCGTGACGTATAAATGAGGCTGTGGCGGCGCTTGGGGGGCAAACATCTGCATATTCTCATCTACGGTGCAACATCTTACTACAGCCCAGGGCTCTATTGAGTATGTTTCCCGAACGTATACGGAGTAGCACCGTCTTAAATCCCTGCCTCAGGCTTCTGCGAACCCAAATCGTCGGTAGGTAGTTGGTTGCCTTCAAGTATTAGTTACTTAAAGTTCCTGTAAACAACCGCGGTCACCCCGCGCTGTACATACATACATGTACTGCACATATATCTCCATAAAATGTGGCAAAGGGTGCTAGTAATAGAGAACAATAATTTGCCTTCTGCATCATATCGCCATCCACGGGGAAACTCAATTCGTGGTTTCAAAACCTATGAAGTACCACCGTTGTACCAGCCCATGCTCCCCAGCGCCAAGCTTGGCCGGGGGCCTGTGCGTGGATACCTGCGCAGTACCAAGGCCGCTCCTATCCCAGAGTGTCTGCCCAACCTGCTCGACGTCATCCCCCCAGCTGCATCCCGCTGAAAGCCTGCCGCAAGACCGATGATATCTAGCTCGTTCCCGCCGAAGCCCATGCCTCAAGGCTGTACGGAGTACTTCTTACAAGATAATTTCCTAGCCTTCCTGTCCCCGTCCTACTGACGCCCAGATCGTTACCCCCCAACATCCCATTCATGCCATTATTTACCAGCCTCCTCCTAGCTCCGCGCTCTTTTGGATATTCAACTCTTAGCGCTGCGAATACTGGGACCGGCAACCGGTAGGGGCCACTTCTGGCTCTCAAATTTATTAGATCTGTGGATAGGAAACTCACCAGTACGACTATACAGACCTCGTCGCTTTGTGCTAGGAGGTGGGGGAACAAAGGACATATAAACAATACATATCTGTTATAGCTTCAACTAGCACAACTTCCCCGCCCCATGGCCGCCCGACCCCGAACGCCGTTGCACGATGCGTATACAACCGCCGCGAACGCTTCGGAATCCCCCCATGTGAATCAGGTAAACGGCACTGCCTCTCGTCCGACCTCCTACATGGCCACCCCAGGTTCAATCGTGCCCTCCGATTTCCAGGTCCGGGGAGTTCCCATCCACCATTCGACGCAAACACCTCAAGTATCTCGATTCCACGAGGAGATGTCCAGTCGGCGTGGATCCTCTGTTATCGATGGCCCTTCCCCTACGACGAATAACATACACCGCTCCGACTCGCAGATGTCAGCGGCCCAATCACTGTTGCCATCTCGAGTGTCAGGGACTATAAAAAAGAAACCATCATTGAGTAAAAAGGGGAGTTTACGACGTGGCGGTAGCAGGAGAAGTAGTCGTGCAGGGAGCGTGAGGAGTATGGCTCTGGGTGAGAAAGAGAAGTACGGGATCGTCGATGGTGATGATGTCAATAGTGCCTTTTATGTCCCAATACCTACGTCGGGGAGTCCGACGGACGTTTTGGCTGCGAGATTTCAAGGTAAGCGACTATCAGTGATTCCCTTGGAGGACACATACAACGCACATGTAGATGTGTATGTGGCCTTCGTTTTTACGGCGAATATAATCAAACTAACTCTGCGACACAGCCTGGCGAAAAGTGTTAAAGGATTTAATAATGGTTTTTCGGGAAATCCAAAAATCGTACGAAATTCGATCAAAGACTCTTCTCTCAGTCTCGAATTCGATGAACAATGTCGTTTTCCCGCCCACATTTCTTGCAACAGGCGGTATTTCGGATGCTACAAAAATACTAAAAGAATATCATAGACAGGCAATAGTAGAATCGGCAAAAGCGAGGGACGTTGAATTAGAAGTCATTAAGCAACTGACTGGCCTCAGGTCAGATCTGCAACAGAAAATCAAAGAGATTAAGAGCCTCTCGGGCGATTTTAAGAATTCGGTCGACAAAGAGTTGGAAGGCACTAGGAAAGCAGTGAGGAATTTACAGGAAGCCCTTGGACTGGTGGATACTGACCCAGCAGCTACTTCGGGAAAAGGAGATCCTTTTCTTGTGAAATGTGCGGTACATAGACAGCTTGAAAAGCAGATTGATGAAGAAAATTATCTACATCGTGTAAGTAGCTTATCCCCTTTTCCCCGCCACTTTTAACTCCTAGATCCCCTCCCCGCTGACCCCTTTTCTAAATAGGCGTTCCTGAATCTGGAAAACTCAGGCCGTGAACTTGAACGCATTGTTGTCACGGAAATCCAGAAAACGTACAATATATATGCAAATATCCTGAAGCGCGATGCAGATGCGGCGTACGACGCGGCAGGGCAGCTCATTGAAGGCCCAATAAGTGTTCCCCAAGATCACGAGTGGGACTCCTTTGTATCTCACAACGATAATCTGGTCGATCCGCAGTTGCCGATACGGGATTTTCAACATATCAATTATCCTGGAAAGTACCATCCTGCCGCGGCCGAAGTGCGCGCTGGCATGCTTGAGCGCAAGAGCAAGTATTTAAAAAGCTATACGCCTGGCTGGTATGTTCAATGCCAAAATAATGTTCTTGTTTTTTCTAGTCATATCACTTCGACTTAGCCGGTTGAATCAGGTAAACTGACTGAATATAGGTATGTGTTGTCGCCTACACACCTGCACGAGTACAAGTCGGCAGACCGAATCGAGTATCAAAATCCCGTCATGTCGCTATATCTACCAGAACAAAAGTTAGGTTCTCACTCGCAACCTGATTCCGCATCCCACAAGTTCATGTTAAAAGGACGGCAAACGGGTTCGATGCATCGCGGCCATGCTTGGGTATTTCGAGCAGAATCTCACGATACCATGCTTGAATGGTACAACGACGTCAAAAACCTGACCGAAAAAACCGGCGAGGATCGCAACGCGTTTGTGCGCAAACATACGCGCAATGTTAGTGGTGGACTCTACCGTGCGGGATCTATCAGTAGCGAAGGCGTTATGGATGAGGACGAAGCAGACGAGACGCCATACTCTGCGGACCATGTGATTGCAAATCAGGCACCGCCAGTGGTGGAAACGCAGTGGCAGCAGCGCCCTCAACCAGGTGGGCGATTTCCAAGTGATATCCACCTCCGCCGAAATTCACACGCGACTTACGCCTCGTCTAGAGAAAGCTCTGGAAACACTGATTCAATAGCGCCGGCCGATACCAAGAACCATCCAAATGACCTCCCGGACGGGGTCCATGATGATGCCGTCGACCCCAGCTATTCTGGCGTAGTCGAACGGCAAGATCATAAGTACGCAGATTGGATGGATCCTGCACCGGCTACAGCTGCGATTTCGTCCTCTCAGAAAAATACTTACACATTATTACGAACGTCCTCGAAGCCCGATCCTTCGATCAGCTCACGCGAACGGACAATTTCCCCGCCCATCGCTTCCCGTGACGGCAAAACAGAAGCCACATTGCCTCCCCGCAGTGTGGCAGATAAAGTAACCGGCCTAGGAACTAGCCTAGGTGGAACCACGGTCTCGTCGACTACAAATAACATACCTTCCTCCAGTGGTGCATTGGGAGGAAATGCGACGACGCCCTTAACAACACCGACAACCCCTGAAGCGGGTCCCCCGAAAAACCTGAAATCAAGTTCTGAACGAACCCGCCAGCTACCCACGATGATTACCGAGTTTAAATTGCCTGGCCAGTATCCAACTGCCAGTGGTTGAAATTTTTGTTTGAGGTGATGCCGAAGTACCACTATATACATATATATCCCATTTTCATACAATGAAACCCCAATTGATTCCTTGGATACTACTGTCGAAGGAATTTATCTTCTTTGTTCGCTTTTTTTCGTCGTTTATCAAATACGTCATCCGCAATGCCGACTTTCTCCACCTTTTACCCCAGAATTATAGCATCATTCGTTGCCCTATGTACTTCCTACAGGAGATTCACATACCTTCATTCTATCATTTTGCGCATTTCCATGGTCCCTTGAGTTCGACCATATACCGCTCCAAAACCTTTCAAAGAGCCCAATTTATTTCCTCAGAATTGAATCCCCAATTTGCCTGTCCACCAGCCTTCTCCCGTTCGCCATTTTTTTACTTTCTTATTTCTCCTTTTCCGACAATTTTTCTTTCTTTTCTATTCTTACTACCATCTTCTTCATACCCTTCTTTCTCTTTCTCAAGCATGGGAGCTGGGGGCGTTCATACTTCTACGAGGATACTTTCTTTTCCCTTTCCTTTGCCTGTTTTGAAAATCTTATTTATATTTATATATACGTTGGATCTTTTTTATTCTCTTAAGTTTTTGGAATTCTCAGAAAGTCTTTGGAACCGACTTTTATCTCTTTCGAAACTACTGCACCATCAGCGTTTATCCGCTCCTTTAGGAAGTAACATCAGCTCAGAACTTCATCTTGTGAAAATCTAGTTTGAAATAAAGACATTTTCTGACAGCACGCATTCTCTTCTTTTGTCTTCCGACAAATAAATATCATAATATTCCACTCAGCTGAGTCAGACTGACAATGTCTCCGAATATCGGCTGAGAGAACATTCTTACCGAGAAAGTCGACTGCCAGAAATATGTTCTTGTCTTGGCTACGAATTTGTCCTTGTCGCTATAATGTACAAACAGCGTCGTGTCTCGACTGTTTGAATTTCAAAACATCTTTACGTGGTTGCTCAGGTTTTATTCCTGCACGGAATAGCCGCCGATCTAGAAAGTTGTGCCCATTAACGTTATTGAAGGGCCGTTTACCTCAGAACGTTTCCATTCTGCATAAGCAGGGGATACAACAGACAAGGCTTCATCTCTCTGCGCGAGATCCATCACCCCGATTGGAGTCCCCAGCTGCTGCCTGATGCTGGGAATACTCGCTAATGATTCACACCTTGGAACCGCAGTGGTTGTCAGCCAATCATTGCTGATGTTTGACATTGCTATCGGATGTGGCTTCAATTCGCATGATACTTCAGATGCATATGCATAGAGCACAAGGCCGTGCGACGTTCAAGCCTAGCTAATGTTTCATCTAGATTTCTAGATGCTGAATGATTGGATATCATGGTTCCTGGCGTCTCACCGATGCCTTCGAGATCTCTCTTCTTTTCCAGCTGAGACTCGGGAGAGAGCCAATATAAAAGCATCCAAGATCCTCCCTGGTTCAGCAGTTCGATCAACAGGAGATAATATATATGTTCAGGGGCTTTCTCCTCGGGCTACCTTACGCAAGCTTTACCTTGCCATCTTGCCTCTGTTTGATCTGCCTCGTTGCGCCACCTACGAACTCTCCAACTTCCTATCGTGGGCGGTTCTCGGTATGTCTTCAACTATTGGGCTATTTGTTGCCATCTTCGACGACGGTGGTGTATATAAGCACTGGGGTCTCTTCATCGACGGGCCAACGGATGCGGAAAAGACCCTCCTCAATATCATGGGTTCCTCTACTAGATATCATTTCGAGATGAGAAACGAAAACGCTCATAAATCGGCGATTCTCTCAGAGATGATCCACCTATATGATGTGGACAATTCTAAAATCGGTGCGATTAAGGACGTTGCGAAAAATGCGGTTATCCACAATGAATATCCGGGTTATAACTGTCAGGACTATGTCCTTGAGCTTCTGGATGCCTTGGAAGAGAAAGATATTATCGACAAGAACGAAGCCAACTATAAAGATAGCAAGCGCGCCGTTCAAGGCAAGCAAGAAGGGTTAATGTAGACGCAAAAGTCATTTGTTTACTTGATCTCCTTTCTCTGAATGGTGGAGATTACGGCCTGGCCGTCGCACCCGTTCATTTCTAACCCTGTATCCTGGACATTCGCGATATTTTTAGGTGTTGTACTGTACAATTATAAGTTGCAGTACACGCATTTTACAAGAAGAAATAAATATCCGCTTTTCCAGCAATAAATGAGTATTTCATCAATTTTGGTTCTGAGATGGATGCCTGTTATTTCGAAGTAGGATACCAGGACGGTAATGTAATGGGCGAAGATACGGGCCTGCCATCTCGAGGTGTACAGAGTCTACAGTCGAAAGCCCCAATCCAGCGGTGATTCAAGACTCGAGAAAACTCCCCGGCCACCCAAAATCACCGCTAGGGAAATAGAAACCGCCCAGGACATCACATCTCACCAATTTTAATGTCTATCCAAAAGTAAAAGGGACTCTCGCGAGCTTATGCACTGTCCAACAAGTGCGGCTATCTATGTAGTGTAATAATAATAATTTATATATCTTTTTAACACGCAACAACAACACCCACCTCGTGTTATACGATTTCCGCAGTTCGAACGCGCGACAAGGGGCCGATAGTTGTATTTGCTGAAGGTAGCGCGGTAGTAACTGCGCCACCATCCTTGGTGGAACTTGATTCTGTAAGACTCCGTTCACTCGGCAGGATTATCTGCAGAAGAAGGAAAATGAAGTCAATATGGAGTTCATTTCTGCTAGAAAAAGAAACTAAAAGCACAAAGGGTGCAAGGGGATGATAGGCGAGAAGCGTGTTTATTAAGAACCAAGGGTAGGGTGGGATACGAGGGTGGAGGTCAACGAGGGGCAAACAAGTACGAACCGCTCGATCGAGTTCATATGGCAATCCGCGGTGTCGACCACGAAGCATCAAGGCACAGATGACTAGTTTTCCCAACACACTAAATTTAGTGGTCAAGCCACTGTTGATAGACGGGTGACTCAAACTCAGGCCGACGTTTCCGCTGTGGTTATGGGTTGGTGGTTAGATTATGAATGAAGCTAGAAACATGGAAAGGGATGCGAAAAAAGTGGAAAAAGCAGTTACAACATGAATTCGAACAAACTACATCAGAGGTGGTGGAAGGTACTTACTACGCTGAGACAGCTTCGAAAAACACAGCGAAGATTGCGAATTCCTACATTCTCTTTGCGTTAGTATATTTCGTTCAACAAGTTGGGATATGCAAATAGGAAAAGTTTGAAGGTCAAACGTACCGGATCCGCTTTATCTGCTAGCCTCGACCCTTCGGTGATCATAAGAATGAACATTCCGAAAAAGACATACCACAAGTCGAATGCGAGTTGCTTTTTCATATGTGCACCGACATACGACGCAGTGCTATATGACTCGTCGATTTCGTCACTCTGTGGGTCGTAAAGACCCAGAGAGTTCTCTTCATATGTATTCGTTCTGCCAAGGGTAGTTAGTTTATCTATTAGCCGGGACTGCCATAAAGAAGGGGGAATAGCCCCGGGGACGGAGTTTCGGAATAGATTGCTTACCTTCGTACACTGATGGCGATTGGGAAAACGGATATATACATCATTACTGAAAATTATATCAATCAGTTAGCTAGTTAAATTTTGGTAGATGATTACAGTAAATCTTTTTTGTACGTACCCATAAGCATGAACTGCACAGCCGGATGTACCTTAGAGACATTGAAGGTACTTGTCCCCGTCGTACGCGCCGACGCTGCCTGAAAAAGTGCAGCCAAGAAACGATTCCACGTGGACGGAACGGCCAGAACTTCCTCATTATGCAGATCGAGGACGAGGAACAGCAGCACGTCGATGAAGTTTAGAAATACCAAGCTGAAAAATAACATCCAAGTAGGACTAGAGGGGAAAAGCAACGTGTAGCATCGACGGGGATGATCGAGGAGGAAATTCAGAGGCTCCCGGATTGCAGAATCTCGAGGTGATACCTTGAACATGAGCCAGATAATGAGGCGTAACATGCAAGGGTAGCCCGTGTTGCCGATATAAATTAGGAATGTCATGATGAAGATGGGGAAGGTTGCGTTGCGGAAGCTGGTCATGGAGTCGGGGGTAAGCGTGAATCCAAGATTGTTGTAGCTGGTCATGGCGGAGAAAATCGCCCTAGATGCCACCCAAATAAACAGATTAATCGACTCTGGTATTTCAATCCCTTTGGAGGTTTCTCACGTTAGGAGAAAAACACAGGTACTTACCACCAAGTCGGGTTCTGGCCTACAGATCGAATGTAGTCCCTGTACTTCTGGTCTGAATTATGAATCCAACCAATAAGACAAATAACGCCAAATATATGCCAAAACAAGTAGTAACCTATTTGTTTAAGAGATGAAAGAGGTTAACATCTTCCCTAGAAAGGAGATAAAGGAGTGGCCCATACTGAACACAATCTTTGCCAGAAGCTTCAAACTACGATACTCAATCCCGCCCAGCTCATCCCTCTGTTCATCAGTCAGGTCCAAGAATTTCGAGTTACGCCCGACAGTCGGTTGGTAAGACAGATAGGGCATGTCTAAAAGGGCCCGTTCAGACTTCGAGGACGATCGATTTAGTGGGTTTGAAGACCTCGACCGAGAACGCTTCCGTGAGCTATTGCCGAGAATAAATGCATTTGAAGCAGCTCTTTCGACGGACGCCGCATGGGACAGCAGCCTACCCATCGTGGGCAGCCTTCGACGTTCAGTTTCCCCCGAAGGCCCTGCCGATGGAGTTTCTTCGATGGTTATACTTTTCATAAGGTCGTCTAGTTATTTTTATATTTGTCATCAGCCTCTCTCTGCGCAAAGGGGCGTTTATCCAGAGGTCATTTATGTAATGAAATATGCGTAGAACGCCGAAATTGCACATCTTACCATCGTCAACCTCGCGAACAGTTTGTCCTATTTGGTAACAAATTAGCAATTAGCTCCAATATAAGTTCGGAGGTCGCTTATGATATAGAGGAACGGGGTTATTCCCACCGCTTTCAAACTCCCTTGGACCTGGAATCCGTAGTGCCCGTCCACGGGGCTCCATATTTGTCTCCGCAGAGAAACTAATATGCGCGGGTGGTGCACTCCGTTCTGTATTATTCTTGTCGGGAGAAGAATTGGTTTGATTTGGCATCAAAGGTTGTGGATCGGGAGAAGCAGGAAGATTTGGGGTATCGGTGGAAGTTGTTGAATTATCATTTTGAACAGTACTATTTTTCGCGTTCTCGTTCTCATTAAGAACAGTTTCATTTCGATCGTCGTTTTCGTTGTCCTTGTCCTTGTTGGAACTGTTGCTGGGCATGTTGCTGAGGATCCTAGCCCGCAGTCTCAGCCCGTCTGCCTCGGACGCATTGGTCCTGCTTCTACTGCTTATTCTCGGTTCAGGCCGAAGCACTTTGATATCTCTTATTCTGTCCCGGAAAGAAATGCTGTCTCTTCCCCTGGACTCTGATGACCGCAATCTACTGGAACGAGGTCGATCAATCGAACGCTGCCGTGACAATCGGACTAGAGTTGCGTGATGGATTGCAAAGTCAACTTGTGATCGAACGCACACGAGTTTAATGAATAATCCCTGCCATATCCCAGCCGCCCAAAAACAGCAGCAAAAGACTGATCGAGGCTCTCCTTGAAAATTGGAAGATTTTTACCAATGTCTTTGAATCGAGTTTCAAACCAGTATAGTCGCACAAGCACCACCACTAGGTTTATGACACTCAAATTGCCGATCATAGGGACCATATATATCACCACTTGTTGGAATGTACGCATTGTATTGACATCAACGCTGTTTGTATTTTGCCCCAATGTTAGCCGCCAGCATAGAATACAGGTTGATGACCGGGAAAGAACCACAATTGGATCAATCAGGTGAAAAAGAATAAATAATGTTGTACGTACGTATTTAACCCCGTCGTCGTCGCCGCACTGCAGCTTGTGAAAAAAGCATCAATGCCAGACAGGTTCTTGGCCGGATATAGGATAATCACGGCCAGCACATTCAGGAGCAAGATATAGGCATCTAGACGCAGCAAAATGCAAAATGTAAGAAGGTGCCCTTTTTGTCCCCATGGTCGTCAGAAATAGGAAAAGGGAGATATCTCTACAGTGGAGCCGTATAAAATTCAACCGCGGGAGCCTCATCGGAAGTTATCTGTGATATGTGAAGAAAATCGGGGTGCGGGGGGTTGCAGTAGACAGAGGTTCTCCCCGCACGACAGAGCTGCCAGGAAGATGGCAAGGCCCGATCAAAATAGCGCGAATTAAAGAAACAGCAGCGAAAAATTCAGCAATTAAGAAAGCAGACGAAATGCCGCGAAAGAGCTGTCAAGCCAAAAAAAAAAAAAAATACGAGCCCAGAAAGTTATATATCTTCTCGGTTGAAGTATATACGAAATGTAATTTGGGGGTGATGAATGGGAACTGAACAAGGGCAATAAAGACCATGAGAGAAATAAAAAAAATAAAAGAGCGAGAGAGAAAGCATGGGCCAAGATATGGCGCAGTGGAGCGGGTCCAACTGCAACGATTGGCCCCGGAATTAGCAGCCCACAGGGCCACAACGGAAGAAACTGGCAGTCTTGCAGCGCGTGGCGGTTCAGCCCTGTTCCGTTGAGTTGATCCATGCAGCACGGCATCTTGATCTGGTCAAGTCGGTGGCTTTCCTCTCTATCAAGTTTTGCTGACATCAAAAAGCGCGAGGAATGAGAAACGACCAATATCGAGGATCCCGAAAGTCTCCGTCATGTCCTTACAGTGCCATCCGCCCAGGTAAAGTCGGATTGGTGAGGATAGATACCATAATAATCAGTTCCTTTCCGCTTCAAATTGCGTTAGCCAATATGGCTCGCTTTGCGCCGAGAAATCGCGGACTTGCCTCCTGAGGCGCAGTGGAAAGGCACTAAAAGAAGAATACTGGTTTACTTTTCTTCAGAAGTGAGTCAGGCAGCCGCGAGCCGTATGGGAGATATTATTCGATTGCTTCGCGTAGGGACTTTGCGATAGTGTCCTTCGTACAGCGTTATACTAAAACATTCTGGATGAGTGCGACGCTGCAAGAAAATGTTAATAATTAAACCCATGTGGAAAGTTCAGTCCCTCGGAGAAGAGAGTTTCCCACCAGTGGATCGTGTTAACTAAGCTTTCAAATTAATCCGTATCCGAATATTAGCATATTGCGAAGGGGTTGAGGTTGCGGGATTACCACTGGGACGGTGGGACCTAAAATTTTCTGAGGGCCAAGCTCCAGGCCTAGCCAGGACTGGCTGCTGTGCTCCTCGCCTCATGTACGAGGCTGGTGAACGGTTTGGAAGCAACCAACTGGTCATCCAAGTGACGTCAGGGGGGCGGAGGTATTCAGGCCTGTTGGCAACAGAAGTCAGACCGCTGGTAGCTCAGATGCAACGTCAGGAATCAGGAATAAACCAATGCATCTTGAAGCGGGAATACTGAATGTTATAAAATAGCTGGAGGAACAATAAATTCGTCACTTTGAATTTTGGAATTAAACACCCAGATATTGATGCCGTTGTTCGGTGAAACTATTGTTCTGGCCACCATTTGGTAGAACTGCGGAAATATTATGCGTGCACTTTTAGCCCATCCAACTCGGAACCTAGGTAAGTCAAGTGCCTAGCCCCCCTGAATGTGATTTGACTCGATCCGCGAACATCATCGTGCAGAAAATAGAGATAATTAACGGTTAATGTAGGATGAAACAGTTCTGATTGTGGTGCAGATTCCAGTCAGAATCGTGCATTGCGGTAAGTAAGACAAGGTTAGGGTTTAGGGCTAGATACCAGATTCGATTTGAGGCTCTGTGACCGCCATCCAGCTTCCGCCAATACAACTTTCTGGCTTCCTTTCACTACATGCTCAGGCACGGCGTGTTTTGTTCTAGAACAGCCTGATATAAGATCCATACTATAAGTGCCTCGCCGCAAATAGTTTGCATGCACAGTGCCTTGCCGCGTAGGACAGCCAGCGGCGTCGCTGTCAATCCTACCATGCTTCTTCCTGCGACCCCTTTACCTCAACCATCTAGAGCAAATCAGTCTCATTTTGCAAGATTGGGTCAGGGCTTCAACTAAAAGTTCACTCACCGCATTTTCTTTTCCCTTCTAGCATGAAGAATGGTTTACGAGTGCAGTGTTTCAATATCAACCCCTGCTACTGGTTTTCTTTGTTGGCTAACTACTATCAACCAGACCAATTTCCGCGATTAAAGCCTGCATATTTCTTACTCTCCCGCATGGATTGCTAATGGCCATCACAAAATATGATTAATTCTCCGAACTATTCCGATATTTCTGTACCTCGAAGCCCAGTGGTGGAACCTAAAATGTCTGGGCTTTCCTACGTCCGGGCACTATGCGGCTACTCCAAAGCAATAGAGGCCAGCATCGCGCGAAATCTGGCCGCGGAGAAAGAATACTGCCTTATTCAACCTGACTATTCATTCTAGCCATACGCTGAATACAAAGGAAGGGATGGGTCGCAGTGGGAACGGCAGAGACGGGGCTCAACCCCCAACCGCATGGTTATGCATTGCAAGCGCTTGGCACATCCTCGCTGCTGGCTTCAATCCAGCTGTTGTCTACTCCGTACTCATTGCTGCATTGAATATGTGGCTAGTCTTGTCCTAGGATTGCATTATCCAGCACTACTTCAAACCTCGGCCCTATTAGCATATGATAGGGTCTGTTGAGATAAAAATTTGCCATTCCCAGATACAGTGGAATTCGTCGATGGCTGCTTCACACGATACAAACCACCCAGAGATAAAAGTCAAGTCCTTGGGCTGCATGTGCTCTGCATGCGCTAATTCCTAAAAAAAAAAAGAGAGAGAGAGAGAAGAGTTACAGCAACCAAGAGGGTGGAACTCGCACAACGTCCCAACGCGACTGAAACCCCACCGTATTCTCAAATGTGCGAGGAAACATCTCTGTCAGATGTGACAGTGTTCTTGTTGCTATGCAACAATTCTACAGAATAGAGGATCTCAGAAACTGTCCAAGAATGTGAAAGACCCAAACCGGACACAGACATCTAGAGATGGAAAACCAGGATCACCTGAGGCACTGGTAGATGAACCCACCACGATTATCTGATAAGTGTGCATGTTCATGTATATGAAAAGACATGTGGTTGGCATCCAGTGGCTTGAGGGAGGATGAAGAATAATGAGGAGATTCCAACAGAAAAACAGAAGCTGTTTTGCACCAGTGCTGCTCATTCACCCTTACTTGATGCATTATCTGAGTGCAACAGGGTTCATTTGCAGCAGGAAACCAAAAAGAACAACCAGGGCTTCAGTAAGCTTAGCTGATCGAAATCCCTGTCAATTGCATCGGCGGTGAATGAAATAATATCTTACCTCACTCTCAAGTTATGATAGGATAGTAATAGGCTGCTCAATTTGTGGCTGTTGGGGCCACAGGTAGGCAATGAACATTGTTCAGCTTCCAATTTGTGCTGAGATGTGATGGATAATATGGCTTGATCATTTATTCAGAGCCTGCTAACAACGTTGGACTCTGTCACTAAGCCAATGATGCTCTTCTTGTCTCTTGACAGCAAAGTTATAGTCTTCATAACTTCAAATTCACTGATCTTTGCATGAGCAAAGTGCAGATATTCCTAGCTAGTCCACCATGTGCTCATGGACCACCATCCAATCGGTTTCTGCATTACACTGTCTATTTGCTGCAGATGAACAGAAGAGGAATTGACTCTTATATCTTGTGCCCTCGGAATATGTTTGAAACAGAATCGATCGTTGACGTCACCTCCAAGAGACTATGATTGACTTTGTTCATTTCTTGCTGAGCGTTGAATGAAAAACTGTGTGAAATGATCACCACGGCCGCTGACAGTCAGCTAAAATATATACTTACCATGAACCAATCCAAGAACATCCGCAGCTAGTAAAAGAATCCTGACCCGACACCCGCTGGGGCTCGTTAGGTGAGGCGACATAAAAAAATCCAAATTCAAATTCCAACCAACGATCTCACACGCTCGCTGCCACGTTTTCTCGTCACTGGCTTGAAGCTTCTGGGCAACCTCGAACGCTAGCGCAATTCCATGAAGCCGGACTAACTTATGCCTGCAGTTCCTGTCCCACTCGAAACCCACAACTTGCCGGAGCTAGCTGCAGATTCCCGCTCCCTAAAATGCCTGGTGTGGGCTAGTTACTGTTTCTTTTCTTTTTTTTTCCTTCCCATCCGTTGAGATTCTGATAGGCTGCATTAACGGGTTGGGTTGGGCAAGCTCAAAAACCACTTCGGTCATTCTGTAACCAGGCAGGCTGCCACTGACCGACCGACCACACGGGTCTCGTGCGTAAGTCGCTGCTCAAGCGACTTACTGGCAAGGCAGTCCGTAGCTCTGATATTAATCTGTATGTACAGTACAAAAAAAGACCATTCTGCTCTCTGCTACGTGTCGTCAATGAATCGAATCAGAGCGGAAGCCGAAACCTCGATTTAAGAGCCTAATTAATAATTAAAAAGGGGAGCCCATCAATCAATGGGCGAATAATTATCAGAAGCCACAGCAGACATATTGATATAGACACAAAAGGGCTAGGTAGGTAGGTAGTGTGAGTTACAATTTTGCACCCAAGCATAATGGAAGACGTAATGTAATTTAAAAAAAAAAACAAACTGGAAAGAAATAAAACAAAATTCAAGCAGAGCAAATTTCGCAGCGATATAGCGACATGAGCAAACGAAGGCTCAAAGAGCACAAACAAGGTGGTCGTTGTCGTGAAAGTGGAAAGAGGGGGGAAACAAGTACAGAGATCGGGCACACTCATCATCCATCTGTACCCGACAAAGCAAATTAGAGAGAGGCGATGGAGTAACGGGGAATGACCAAATCACGCCCATCCGGTATTTTAAGCCGAGGAACCGATAATAAATTGAAGTGAACCCTTCCTTCTTTTTTGGGATGTAAAATGGGGGAATAACAGCAAAGGGCAGATAAACGAGACGAAAACGGTAAAATATGCCACGCAGTCTTTAAATCAAGAGCTGACATGTGACTGACAACGCAGATGTTCTTGCGAGGACAAATTGGCATGCAGGAGGCTCTGTTTCCACCCTCCTACATCCAAACTAACTCGCGTTTTACATGATTTGGTCCTGGGTCAGACCGCCCGTCGCTTCGGTGCCTACCATGGGATCTGCACCACCACTGTTCAGGTACTTGACGAAGGTCAGGCCGAGAGGCCGACCTCCGTACTGATAACCTGTGAACTTGTCTATGTATTACGTTAGCATTGGCATATTTCGACAAGTGCAAACATAGCTCGTCGGGAGTAGGATTGAACATGGATAGGCCAAGACATACTGATAGCGGTCTCTGCGTTTTCAGCGGAGTCAAATTCAACAACCCCAGTGCCTCTAGAGCGGCCATTAGGTTCATACTGAATTTCAGCTCTTTCAACTTTACCAATTGTTGAAAAGAGGTCAACCAGATCCTCGTTGCAGGTCGACCATGGGAGCTGTTTGGAGACGCAGTTCCTATGTTAGCTTGAAACAAGGACAAGACGGAAAATAAGATATTAAGGACGATAACGTACGTTACGGACATAGATAGTCGCACTTCTTTCTCCACCAGAAGTTGCAAAATCCGTGAATGGATTTGGAGGGACTGATGCACCCCCCTCTACTGGTGGTGCAGCGCCGTGGCCACCACCATATCCTCCTCCGAAGCCACCTCTTCCGCCACCAAACCCGCCGCCAAAACCACCACGTCCACCACCAAACCCGCCACGGCCGCCTACAAAGCCACCACGACCGGGAGGCCCACCAAAACCGCCACGTCCAGCGAAGCCTGGGGCTCCTGCATAGCGATCTTCGCGAACTTCAAGTGTTCGACCTTGCCAGTCATACCCGTTGAATTGCTGGATAGCATTTCTAGCATCATCTGCACTTTCAAATGCAACAATTCCGGAACCTTTCGGGCGGCCACTAGGATCCATGTGCACATCGGCGCGGACAACAGCACCTTGTTGCGCTGTGAATGGGTATTGGTCAATGCAAGAGCACTCCACACACAGCTATCATACAATAACACAAAATCAATCAAGGAACTATAACAGCTTCGGACTTACCAGCTTGGCGGAATAGATCCTTCAGGTCTTGCCAGCCTACATTGAAGGGAAGCTAGATATACAAAGTTAATGGCCCAAGTTCGAATTTCAACGGAGAATTGGGGAAGTAGCGGTGGGTTATGGGAGCATGGAGTAAGGGAAGAAGGGGGGCAATAAGTGTCAGGTGGGGAACAAACGTTGGAGACATAGATTTGTCGGCCGCCACCAGCGCCCGGGCCTGGGGCAAAGCCTCCATAGCCCCCGCGTCCAGGGCCTCCGAAATCACCACGAGCAGGTGGGCCAGTGAAACGGGGTTCTGCCTCACGGTCCTATACGAGCGCAGAGCAAATGATGTCATGTCAGTTCATGCAAAACACCGTAGGAAGTCGGAAGATAGAGACGGGGCAAGGAGTCCCTACCTCGCGAACGTAAACGAGTCTGCCCATGAGGTTTTGGTTACTGAGAGTTGCTACAGCATTTTGAGCTTGCTCCCTCGTTGCGTATTCCACAATCCTGCAATTTCAACAGTTAACATCAATTTTCCATTAATCAAGCCCTTTCGCTCGCAGACACCCAGGGATGGTTTACTTACCCGCAGCCCTACATTAACCAGACCGCCAAGCCCCAACCCGTCAATCCAACGTCCATCAAAATAACCATAAAGAAAACCAGGAAACCAGCCACAGCTACACGTTGACGCCCACCTTCGACATTCCATTGGGAAGTAGTAAGACATCGGCAAAGAGTACTTCTCCAGCTAAACGCATCACAAACCAAACCGCCACAGTTAGCCCTCTCTTCGTTTCCAGCCATCTCCTGACCAGGCAGTCTGTGCTCCCAAAACCAGCTTACCCTGTCTCATAAAATCTTTAAGATGATGCCATTTGACATCGTATGACAAATTCCCAACATAGACCCGGCGGTCTTGTTGGGAAGATTCGCGCACTGATTGCATCATTTGCTCTTTGGCAAAAGAACGATCCTCGAAAGAACGAACAGAAGGGCCACGTCCACCGTATCCAGAGTTCGAATGTCCACCAGAAGCACCAGCTGCACCACTCACAGGAGATCTGGATCGACGATCGTTGCGACGGTAGTCTTCACGACTACGGGAACGACTGCGAGGAGAATAGGAACGACGAGGAGCGCGACGTGGACTACGGGAACGACGACGTGGGGAACGGGACCTCTCGCGCTGCAAGTAGTTAGCCATCACACAGGCGTTCCGAAACCAGATTCAGAACGTGGAGCTCGAACGCGTGCTGGTGAAGGGAGAAGCAACGCGCACAAATCAATGAGTGGGACGCGTAAAAAAAAAAAAAGAGTGTTGAGTACGGATGATAGAGTGAAATACGGATGGGGGAGTGATGGGAGTGAAATTGGACGGGGAGTGAAGTTAGGGTGGTTTGGATGGGTAATTGGCTATTGACGGGTAACCACGTGAATAACTAAGTTTAGAGGGCAAAGACTGGGGAGAACGGAGCGGAGAAGGGGCGGGGCGGAAGAGCAAGAAAGAATCACCCCGC